>PVKP010034389.1:0-24234 GCA_004027715.1 Plecturocebus donacophilus
ACTGATGCATCATTGACAGTGTGCTTGGGGCTTCCTGAAGGGACCAATTATTCTCATGACACTGGGAAGAAGCCAGCACTCTGGGGCACAGTGGTCCTCACGCTGATGTGGAGTAGAGCCCCTCCCAGCCACAGTTGGGGAGCCCGGGACCCAGCACGGATGTACCTTGGTCTGGATGACTTGTTGTGGGAAGTCGCTCATGGCGTTTGTCAACCAGCCTTCCAAGCTCTTGGCAAAGTTACGGATGGCCTGTGTCAAGGTACCTGGGAGATACAGACATGATATTAACAGGCAGAAAGGCAGTGTCTGGACCCTGGAAATCAGCATTCAGTGTGAGATGGCCCAAGTGCAATGAAAATGAGCACTACGAAGAAGCCACACAGGAAAAGACAGGACTGAACAGGCACAGGGCAATGGAGAACAAAGGACTCTGAGAAAAGGGAAGAGCTGGCCATGGCCCCAGCCGCCAGACACCACCCACTGCCTATCACCGCGGGGCTCACGGGGCGATTCTGCCCCAGGGGACACTGGGTGATGTCTGGGGATGTTAATGGTGGGCAGGACTGTGGGATGCCTCTGGCATGGAGTGGGTGGAGGCTAGGGATGCTGCTCAGCACCCTGCAGCGCCCAGGATGGCCCCACCCCAGAGAACAGTCCAGCCCCAGATATCAACAGTGCCAAGGGAGAGAGGCCTTGACATACACACACACACACACACACACACACACACGCACAGACACATGCACACATACAGACACACAGACATACACAGATACACACAGATACACACATACAGACACACACAGACACAGACACTCAGACACACACGCACACAGAGACACACGCACACAGACACACACGCAGACACACACGCACACACATATGCACACACAGACACACATACAGACACACACACAGACACATGCACACATACAGACACACACAGACACAGACACACACAGACACACGCACACAGAGACACACACGCACAGAGACACACGCGCACACACGCACACACACAGACATACACAGACACACACATACAGACACACACAGAGACGCATGCACACATACACACAGACACACAGACAGACACACATGCAGACACGCACACACATGCACACACACAGACATACACAGATACACACAGACACACACAAGAGACAGGTAGACACATGCACAGAGACACACGCACATACACACATGCACACACACAGACACATGCACACACACATGCACGCACACAGACACAGACATACATATACACACACAGACACACACACACACATAAATACATTCTACCAACTTCCTAATTTATTTTAAGATGGCTTCCAATAAGAAACAAATAGTAAGACTGTTAAAAAAATAAAGAAAGAAAAACAGAAAAAGGCCAGTTACGGTGGCTCACACCTGTAATCCCGGCACTTTGGGAGGCTGAGGTGGGTGGATCACCTGAGGTCAGGAGTTTGAGACCAGCCTGGCCAACATGGTGAAACCCTGTCTCTACTACAAATACAAAATTAGCCAGGTGTGGGAGTGGGCACCTGTAATCCCAGCTACTCAGGAGGCTGAGGCAAAAGAATCACTTGAACCCAGGAAGCAAAGGTTGCAGTGAGCCACGATTGTGCCACTGCACTCCAGCCTGGGTGACAAGAGCAAAACTCCATCTCACAAGCAAAACAAAACGAAACACAACACAGAAAAATATTTTAAAAATGCAAAAGGAAAGGTACCCCATGCCCCAAACTCCCACCATAACGTAGAAAGTAGAACTGGGCACTGCCCTGGACAGTTTCAGCCAGACAGGCAAGGCCAGGCCAATGAGAACTGCAATACTTCTGCTGTTTCCCACTTTCCAGTAAAGGGAGCGTAGCAGTTACTCAGCAGGATGGAGAGCTCCTGGTGCTGGGCCTGGATGTTTGTGGACGGCCTGCAAGGCAGGGCCCATGATCCCGACGCTGCGATTTAGGAAGAGAGGCCTCCGTGCCCAGCTTCCTTGAAAACCTCAAGGGCTCTGGGAAGCTTGGCACTGACCTGGCCCGAGGGCCCCTCATGGTGGCTGCTGTCATCGCCTCGGGAGGGCAGAGGCCCTGGGAGGTCTCCGAGGACACAGGTGAGACTAGCTTCTTTCCTCACTGTGCCTGTCACCCTCTCCCCACCCTCCCAAGTCCTGTGAGAAATCACAGGGTGGGCGCTGGGGTGTAAATGTCTCCTGGAATCCCACAGTGCTGGGAAGTGGGGTCTGGCTGGGGTTAAAGGTCAGCCTCTACCCTAGTAGGAGCCGAGAGCGAAGTCCCAGCTTATCCTTCTAAGTTGATGTCCCCACCCCTCCCACAGGGCGTGGCACTCAGGAAGTGGTCATCTCTAAGACAAGGGTGGGCCAAGATCCCACATGGCCCTGGGCCGAGGCCTGCCGCACAGCCACGGCTCCAGAGCTGCGAGCAGCTACTCCCAGAGGCCCGCCTACACGCCCCCAACGAACCTTCCAGAAAGCACTGAGCCCAGCCTGGCTGCTCTTAGCAGTATCCTGACAGCAGGTGGAGCTCACCAGAGCCACTAACTGTGACCTTCCCCTCCAGTCAGAGACAAGGACAAATATGCATGCCAGAGAACACACATTCCAAGGCTCACAGCGCCTCTCGTGGCGGGATTTTTTTTGTTTTGTTTTGAGACAGGGTCTCACTCTGTTGCCCAGGCTGGAGTGCAGTGATCATAGCTCACTGCAGCCTCAACCTCCTGGGCTCAGGTGATCCTGCTGCCTCAGCCTCCTGGGCCGCTGGGATTACAGGCATGCAACACCACATCCACCTAATTTTTGTATTCCTTTTAGAAATGGGGTCTCACTATGTTGCCCAGGCTGGTCTCAAACTCCTGGGCTCAAGTGATCCTTCTGCTTCGGCCTCCCGAGTAGCTAGGGCTATAGGCACACACCACCAGGCCCAGCTAATTTTTTTTTTTTTGAGACGGTGTCAGGCTGAAGTGCAGTTATGTGATCTTGGCTCACTGCAACATCTGCCTCCCAGGTTAAAGTGATTCTCCTGCCTCAGACTCCTGAGTAGCTGGGACTACAGGCGTGTGCCACCACGCCCGGCTAATTTTTTTGTATTTTTAGTAGAGATGGGGTCACGTTGGTCAAGCTGGTCTCAAACTCCTGACCTCAAATGATCTGCCTGCCTCGGCCTCCCAAAGTGCTGGGATTACAGGCATCAGCAACCCTTTCTGGCCCCAGCTAATTTTTTTGTTTTTGTTTTTTTAGAGATAGGGTCTCACTATGTTGCCCAGGCTGGTCTCAAACTCCTGGGCTCAAGCGATCGGTCTGCCTCAGCCTCCCAAAGTACAGGGAGCACTGGAATGAGCCATTGCGACCGGCCACTTTTGGGTTTTCTGTGAAAGCGATGGCGCGAGGTGGCTGAAGATGTACAGGTGAGAAAGGACAGAGAAGGCAGGAAGAGAGGCTGGAGCAGCGCTGGGCGGGGCTGCGGTTCACCTACTGGGGACCGGCCTCAGCACGTCGGGGATGAGAATCTCCACCAGCGCCTGGTAGAGGATGTGGTCGCAGCTCCTCATCCACCTGAGGATGGGGTCGCACTGACACAGGGAGATGAGCTTGTCCTTGGGCAGGACAGCGCCCTCAGGGTCTTCATCACTGTGGAGGGAGCGGGGACAGGTGAGCTGTGGCCTGGCCCGGGTGGGTTCACTCAGCCATAGGAGTGACCAGAGAGCCAGGCTGCAGGACTTGTGCCCAACAGCGGGGCTAGAGTTTTGCTCCTCATCCATGAGCCCCTACGGGTCCCCTCCCTCCGTGTTGTTCCCTGCACCTCTGGGTCTCCCCTGGGGCCCACGCTGTCCCTCCCCTGCTAGTGGCCGTGCTGCGTCTCACTGCAGGTACGGGTTGGCGTCACTTCTACTTGGGACTGCATCATGGTCACCTCTAAAATCCTCCCTGTTCAAACAGTCTGATCTTGAAAAGGGGCAAATGGCCACGTGAATTTCAAGTCAACTCAACCAAGTCTAAGAATTACAGGGACAGAAGCAGAGGGGTCTGAGCCCTGATTCTCAGAGAGTTGACGCTTTAGTTTGTGGGTTACCTGTGGGCGTCAGCAGGGGGTTAAGTCTGGGGGGGCTGTGAACCCAGCCAGGGCGTGGCAGTCACCTGGCAGGCAGAGAGGTGGGGCCGTCACTGGAGGAGGCCTTTGAGTTCCAGAAGGAGAGCCATAGCTTCTCGATGTAGTGGAACTGGAGGTTCATCACCACATCTAGAGTTGCCTAGGAATGAAGGGACCGGTGAGACAGATGGGGGCGTGCGCCCATCACCTGCACTCAGCACATGCCAAGTGTGTAGCCGTGATGCGGGCTGCAGTGGGGTGCCCTGCAATCCCAAGGGAGGCCACAGAGAGAGGAGCAGGCGATGGACATGGATGCAAGGGGCTGCTGCTCCAGAGAGGATGCCTGTGGGTGGGCTCGGGGCTCAGGGCTCTGTCTCCTCATCATCACCTGGGGACACGGGGGACACCTGGCCTGAGCACTGGTGGTGCCCGGGAGGGACCCGTAGGAGCTGCCTGCCTGGGCCTGGGGCGGTCACCTCGCAGTGCCGTCTGTACACCAGCTGTAGGGCCTTGACATCGTGCAGGGTGATGCCCTCCTGCAGCAGGATGCTGCCCAGGTCGGGCGCTGGGAACTCGGGGAAGACGTGGGAGACATCTGGGGGAGGAACATGGGAACATCAGAAATGGGACTCTTAGGAAACACGGACAATTAGAAGGCCAAGTGGTGGATGGGGGAGGGGCCCAGAAACATGCTGTGCCCCACCCCATGCAGTCACGGAATTTGTTTCTTTTTTTTTTTTTTTGAGATGTAGTCTCCCTCTGTCCCCAGGCTGGAGAGCAGTGGCACAATCTTGGCTCAGCGCAACCTCCGTCTCCTGGGTTCAAGCAATTCTCCCGCCTCAGCGTCCCGAGTAGTTGGGATTACAGGCGTGTGCCACCACACCTGGCTAATTTTGTATTTTTTTTTTTTTCTGTGAGACGGGGTTTCACCATGTTGGCCAAGTTGGTCTCAAACTCCTGACCTCAAGTGATCTGCCAGCCGCGGCTTCCCAGAGTGCTGGAATCACAGGCTTGAGCCACTGCGCCCGGCACAGTCAGGGAATTTGTAAGCATCAGTTTTCTCAGGTAGAAAATGGAGAGGATGTTATCACCTCCCAGGAACATTAAATATGCAGACACAGAGGATGCCTGAGCCCAGGCCCTGGTACACAGCAGGTACCCAAAGAGCCAGCTCAGGGCAGCACATCTGGGGAAGAAGGCCAGGCACGGTGTCTCCGCAGTGACCTCCTGGAGACAGGCCGGACCGCACCTCAATCCCCGAAGGAGATTCAACTCAGGAGGGTTCTGTTTGGGCTCAAAAAAGATCATAAACTACATGGCGGCCTCTGAGTGTGCACAGAGCCCACTTGAAGCATGACACTGACACCAGCAAGCCTTCCTGGGTGCACCCTCCCTCTGCCCCCTGGTGGCAGGCTCTGAGTTAGGGCCTTCCCGGGGCAGAGATGGCGCCACCACTAGGCCAGCTGGGGAGGAATGCTGTCCCCTGAGCAGCCCCTAGGGAGGGGCTCATGTTGGTGACCCAGGAGCACCCCAAAAGCTCCAGGCAAGAAGGAAGAAAGCCCAGATGGCAGGCAACTCCTGGTGCACCCTGACTGGATAATGTCTAGTGTTCTTTTTTTTTTCTTTGTCTCACTCTGTTGCCCAGGTTGAAGAGTAGTGGTGAGATCACGGCGCACTGCAGCCTCAAACTCCAGGGCTCAAGCAATCCTCTCGCCTCAGCCTCCTGAAGAGGTGGGACCACAGGGGCTTGCCACTATGCCTGGCTCATTTTTAAATTTTCTTTTTTCAGTATGTTGCCTAGGCTCATCTTGAACTCCCCAGCTCAAGCCATCCTCCACCTTGGCCTTCCAAAGCACTGGGATCACAGGCACAAGACACCGTGCCTGTCCTCTAGTACTTCTTTCTGATGGTCATTTTACTTAATTTTTTCATTTTTCTGATGGTCACTTTATATATTAATTTTTTTGGCATGTGCTGATTATTCTAAAGTCTCAGGGATGTCAGAAAGAAGATTTATCTAGAACTTTCTATTTCACCAGAAGGGGGTCTCATAAGGAAACTGTCAGAAGCATCTGTTTGGATGCCACCGGCTCTGCTGGTACTGAATGCCGGGAGTGTGGCGAGCAGATGGGAGCCCCGGCCCCGGGGCCTGCGTGGCCTCTCACCTATGTACTGCTGGTGGTGCTGGCTCTGCGCGGCCATGGTCTGTTCTGGAGTGCTGTGCAGGCTGCTGTGGGAGCTGCTGTCCCCAAGGCTGTCCGTCTTCTGAGCTGGCCGGTACCTGGGAAGGGGGACACACATGCCACCATGAGGGCCAGCAGCCCTGCCGGGGGTGGGCCGAAAGAGCGGGGGGCTGGGCAGGATTCAGTCGGGTGTGTGTATGTATGATGCTTACAAGTTGCGGTCAAATACACACGACATGAAAGTGATCATCGGAGCCATTTTTAGCGCACAGCTCAGCAGCATTAAGCACATTCATGTGGTTGTGCCACCGTCACCATCATCACCTCCAGAACTTGCTCATCTTCCCACACTTACACTCTGTTCCCATGATACACTCCCCATCCCTGTCTCCAGCCCCTGGTACCCCCCATCCGACTTCCTGTCTCTGTCAACTGGGGGACTCTAGGGACCTCCTAGGAGTGGGATCACGCAGGATTTGTCCTTGTGCACCTGGCTTCTCTCACTGAGCTTAATGTCCTCAAGGTCCACCAAGGTGTAGCCTGTGTTGGAATTTCCTCCTTTTCAAGGCTGAATAATATTCCATCACATGGATGAAGTACACTTTGTTAATGGACACTTGAGAAAACAGATGCATTCCCCCTGTAACATTTCTCTCTTAGAAAAAAAGTGAAATTCTTTGCATGAATCACAAACATCTTATTGTTGGTGCAATCTCAGAAGTTCCGAGGCTTTCGCAGAGGAAGGCTTTGCAGATGACTGGCTCCTCAGAGCCCAGCGTGTGGTGTGGTGCAGGCAGGAGGGAGCCGGCCTGAGCCGAAGCATATCTGGGGAGCATCCCTTATCAAACACAAAGTGGGGCCACGCTTGTGGGGAGGTGGGAGACCATGCTGGCGAGGCGTGTGTAAACCAGCCGGCTCAGGGCAGGCCGTGGGCATCGCACAGACACAGGCCCAGGCTGCGGCTTCCAAATGCAAATGGCCTCAGCCTGTCCCCTGAAACCCGGCCTGGAGCACAGGTTCACAGGCGTTTGCAAGTGAACAACAGCAGCAAGCTGCAGAGTCCATGTCTGCAGACAATGAGGTACAGAAGGAACGTTCTGAAAACTCTCTCCTGGGACCTCCATCTCCTGGGAGTGGATGTGTGGTCAGGAGTCACTGGAATGGGTTTTTGAGCCACATACTTTCATGGGTGGCTCTGTGCAGAGGGCCCAGTGCCAGGCATGAAGGTGCCACATGGGGCTATTGGGATGCGGCCCCTGCCCTCAGGGTGGGCACTCGTGGGGATGGTAGCTATTTGAATGGGCCCTAAGCCAGGGGTCAGCAAACTATGGCCTGAGGGCCAAGTCCGTTGCTTGTTTTTATAGATAAAGTTTTATTGGCACACAGCCACGCCCGTCATTTTTGTGCTATCTGTGGCTGCTTTCAGGCTGCAGCTGAATTGAACAGTCATGACAGGGACTGTCTGACCTGCAAGGCTGAGATATTTGCTCTCTAGGTCTTTACAGGAAAGGTTTGCTGATCCCTGCCTTAGCAGATGAGAAAGTTTGTGATGGAGAAGAGGATGTTCCAGAAAATAACCAGGGCTTTCCAGCCGCTGGACCCGAAGGTCAAGAAGTGGTGACCTGAGTACACCTGCTACTTTCTCCTGCTTCTTGGGTTATTCGTAGCGTTCCATTTCCCTTTGCTTCCTAAGCTTTAAATATTAAAGGTCTGGGATTCCAGCTGTATGACGCTGGGTAAGGAGGAATGGTATGGGGATGGTAGAAGGGTTAGTGGTTGGGACAGACTAGAGTGAAGGGAAAGTTGCAGAGGCAGAACATGGAGGATTTTTATGGCTGTGAAAGGCTCTGTGTGACACTGTGATGGGGGACACATGTCATCATACATTTGTCCAAACTGTACAATGTACAACACCAAGAGTGTTGTACAAGTCCTGCTGTTGACTGTGGACTCTGGGAGATGGTGATGGCTCCATGGAGAGTCATCAGTCGTAACCCACGCACCGCTCTGTGGGGACTGGGCCAGGGGTGAAGAAGAACTCTCTGTGCCTTCTACTCAATTTTGCTGTGACCCTAGAACAGCTCAAAAAAATAACGTCTGCTACAAAGCACGAAAGCTCTGAAAATGCTGAGCTGGAGGAGGTTGCGTCCCAGCCTCCCATATCTCCTGCTGGACTCACCTTGTTCTCAGCTGGGGGATACCTAGGCTTCTCCAGGATGCTGGAGACTTGAGAGCTATTAATGGTTCGTTTCATGTTGGAGGAACACCTCTCCCTCCACGCTGCAAGGGAAAGCCAGTCCCGCCCCGCCCCCGCCCCGCCCGGGCACCCACCTGGGCTTCTGGTGCATGGGCTGCTGCCGCATGGCCATGTACTGTGTGTCCTCCTGCAGCCGGTTCAGTGGGGAGTCTGGCTTTAGACGAATCCCGTAGTAATGGTACTTGGAGTTGCCCCTGGAAACCAAACATCCCAGGGTCAGCTCCCTTTGCAGATGTCCTGAACGAGATGGGTAGGGACTCTTTTTCTTTCTTCTTTTTTTTTTTGAGACAGAATCTCACTCTGTGGCCCAGGCTGGAGTGCAGCGGTGCGATCTCGGCTCACTGCGACCTCTGCCTCCCGGGTTTAAGAGAATGTCCTGCCTCAGCCCCCCGAGCAGCTGGGATTACAGGCGTGGACCATAATGCCTAGCTAATTTTTGTATTTTTAGTGGAGATGGAGCTTCGTCATGTGGGGCAGGCTGGTCTCACTCGAACTCCTGGGCTCACGTAATCCTCCCACCTTGGCCTCCCAAAGTGCTGGGATGACAGGCGTGAGCCACCGCACCCAGCCTTTTTTTTTTTTTAGAAGCAGGGTCTCACTCTGTCATCCAGGCCTGGAGTGCGGTGGTGCAGTCACCACTGACTGTAGCCTGGACCTCCTGGGCTCAAGTGATCCTCCTGCCTCAGCCTCCGAGTAGCTGGGACTGCTGGTGTGTGCCAGCACACTTGGCTGGGAAGCACTCTTTCTTGGCCTTTCACTTCCGCCTCTCTGGTTCAGCATTTCCTGAACTGTGTGAGACATGTGATGAAGGAATTCTGCACATAATGCCCTGTCATGCAGAGCCCCTCTCACAGGTTAGGGTAATAAAGGCTCGGACAAGTCCTGTGCTGAGAACACCAGGTCAGCTTTGTGGAGCTCCAGTGGCTCAGTCTCATTATTATTATTATTATTATTATTATTACCAACTCTTCCCCATCCCTGTCAATCATCTAGTAACACATGTTGGAGAAAGGTACAGTTTGGGAACTATTACATTAGTTTATTATGGGAGAATGATAATCAGAGGGCTTAAACAATTTAGTTCAGAAAACAGCTCACAGAGACCTTTCAGGAGAGAAGCAGTAACCCACAGACACGGCTGTGCAGACACCCAGCTCACAGGACACATTTCTCCAGCGCTGTCAACAGGGACACGCAGGAGGCACCTGGCTCCTTTCTTTTTAGTTCTTTTTCTTTTACTAAAAAAAATTTTTTTGAGACAGAGTCTTACTCTGTTGCCCAGGCTGGAGTATGGTGGCGTGATCTTGGATCGCTGCAACCTCTTGCTCCTGGGTTCAAGAAATTCCCCTGCCTCAGCCTCCCTGAGTAGCTGGGATTACAGGCACGTAGCACCATACCCAGCTAATTTTTTTGTATTTTTAGTAGAGGTGGGTTTTCGCCATGTTGGGCAGGCTGGTCTCAAACTCCTGACCTCGTGATCCACCCACCTAGGCCTCCCAAAGCGCTGGGATTACAGGCCTGAGCCCCTGTGCCTGGCCTCTTTTTCCCTTTTAAATTTCATTGCAATAGCAGACAGCCTGGGCCCTTTCTAGATGAGGTCCATGTTTAGCCAGGTGCTTAGAGGAGGGAAAACGGGGCAGGGGGCAGAGGTGGGGTTGGGGGTGGGGGGAGAATCAGCCTTAATCCTCAAGCCAGCATCTGGGATACTCTGCACGGGCGGCCCCTCCAAGAGCAGGGGCTGTGTCCCTAGAGACCAGGCTTCCCTGTTGCTTCCACTTCTTTCCCTCCTCTATGCATCCATGATCCCTAAGGACGTTCTCTGTGAAGGATCACAACGTGTCAGAAAACGAGGGACTGTGGTCCTTGTGGTTTATCACCATGCTGTTTGCAGACAGCCGCTATGAGTGCATGGGTCAGCCCCGACCCCACGAAGGCAGATTTGGATTGGAGATGCTGCGGTGTTTTTCTGTTAGAGGAGAGTTTGCATAATTGCCTGCCATAAGCCTATGGCCTGTGATGCCCTGGGGCTGCCACAGACCAAGGGAAGGCGGGGTGGATTGGTCCAGTGGGCACAGTGGCTCACACCTGTAATCACAGAACTTTGGGAGGCTGAGGCGGGCAGACTGCTCGAGGCCAAGAGTTTGAGACCAGCCAAGGCCACTAAGAATTTAAGACGGTTGAAACTCCATCTCTCCAAAAATATAAAAATTAGCCAGATGTGGTGGTGGGTGTCTGTAATCCCAGCTACTTGGGAGACTGAGGCAAGAGAATCGCTCGAATGCGGGAGGCGGAGGCTGCAGTGAGCAGAGATGGCACCACTGCACTCAGCCTTGGTATCAGAGAGACTCTGCCTCCAACAACATCATCAACAACAACAAACACCAAGAAATGGTAAATCCAGCTCTGCTTCCAAAACCAGAGGCGACTTTTTGTTTGTTTGTGTGACACAAGGTCTTGCTCTGTTGCCCAGGCTGGAGTACAGTGGCACAATCATGGCTAACAGCAGCCTTAACCTCCTGGGCTCAAGTGATCCTCCCCTCTCAGCCTCCCAAATAGGTGAAATTACAGGTGTGCAAATAGGTGTGCACCACTGTCCCTGGCTAATTTTTAATTTTTTAAAATTTCCTCAGCGCTCGGGAGATATAATTTTTAATTTTTTTGTAGAGATGAGGTCTTGCTATGTTGCCCATCTCAAGCAGTTCTCTTGCCTCAGCCTCCTAAACTATTGGGATTTCAGGTGTGCACCACCACAGAGGCTGCTAAAGAGGCTCCTAAAGCCCAGAGGTGGCTTTAAAAAAAAAAAAAAAAAAAGTATGGCCAGGCCGGGAGGCTGAGGCAGAAGAATCACTTGAACCTGGGAGGCGGAGGTTGCAGTGAGCTGACATCGCGCTACTGCACTCCAGCCTGGGCAACAAAGAGCAAAACTCCGTCTCAAACAAAACAAAACAGAACAAAAACCTGTATTGTCTGGGAAATTTCAAAAAGAGAGAGAAAACCAGAGGGACCTCCATGTCTCTTCGCCAGCTTCCAAAGCCAACAGCTCGGGCTATACCTGGCCACAGCCAAGGCTGCCACCAATTGACAGTAACTGCAGCACTCCAGAGGTGGCTGTGAGTCGGGCCACCTGGACAAGGGAAGGAAGCCTCACATTTTCCAGAAAGCTCCATTTCTTGGGAAAGGAAAAGGAAGGACAGGTGGGTTGAGGGTTGTCTACCCACCTGGTGCCCAGCCGCCGCGTTCTCAGCCCCATAAACACGGAACGGATCAGTTTCCCGAAGGAGGCGGCGTTCACTGGGTCGAGCTTGTGCTCCTGGCAGTGCCGAAGGTAGTGGTTGTAAAGGGAACTTCTGGGGAGACTCACACCTTCCGCAGTTTCATAATTATCCAGCAGCCACTGGAGCTGCGCAAAGAAAGACACATCTGTGTTTGTCAGAATGCCGAGGAATGCTAACATGCCCACACAGACGCGTTAAGAGAATTACTTGCTTTCCCTGTATTACCAGACGGGATGAGGAGATCCATCTGAGGAAGTCATCTTTTCTCTTTTTGAGAAGGAGTCTTGCTCTGTTGCCCAGGCTGGAGTACAGTGGTGCCATCTCGGCTGACTGCAGCCTCCGCCTCCTGGGTTCAAGTGATTCTCCTGCCTCAGCCTCCCAAAGTGCTGGGATTACAGGCGCATGCCACCACAGCCGGCTAATTTTTGTATTTTTAGTAGAGATAGGGTTGCACCATGTTTCCCAGGCTGGTCTCAAACTCCTGACGTCAGGTGAGCCGCCTGCCTCAGCCTCCCAGAGTGCTGGGATTACAGGCGTGGGCCACCGCGCCCGACAGGAAGTCCATCTTTATGGTCACTGAGGTGTAAACACACATTCTAAGCACATTAATGAATCGCTCATCTTCATTCATTTATTGATTCTTCCATGTTCAGCCTAGTTTTCAGGTTCCTGGACTCAGTTTATAAAAATCTGGGTGTGAGCAAGAACTATTAGGTGCTGTCTTCAGCCATTAAATGCCCACGCCACCACCACACAGGGTTTCAATACCAAATAGCTCCTCAACATATAGGAAGGAAGAGAAATTCGGATGCTAAACAGGAAGACTGAAGAAGACTCGGGGCCCCACAGCCCCATGTTCTGTAGTAGGCAGTGAGCTAACATGCACTGAGATCCCTTACTGAGGGAGGTACAAATGGGAATTTAATAAAATACACAGATGCTTATATGCAAGGTTTTGTGTCTAAGTCAAAAGGCAGGACACAGCTACTTGGGAGGCTGAGGTGGGAGGATTGCTTGAGCCCAGGAAGTTGAGGCTGCTGTGAGCTAGTACAGTGAGCCACTATACTCCAGCCTGTGCGCCCAAGCAAGACTCTGTCTCTTTCAAAAAACAAAACAACAAAAAGATGGGTTAAATGAGTCTATAGCCAAGGACTACGTCTCGAGAGGTCAACACCCAGTGAGAAGGACAAGAGCTGTCCACGCGAAGAGCTCAGCCCCCACACGGGGCATGGACGCAAAGGGGGCCCGCCCACCGCGTGATGCCCTGAGCCAAGTGCCTTAAAGGCTGCGACTTCATTCTGGTTTCCACGTCTCCCTCTCTGATTGTCTGTCCCCTGATCCAGAGAGGTCTGCTATGTGAATACAAGTCTTTAACTGATGCCTGGGATTTGGAGAAAGACAGGAATTAAACGCACAGAAGCGAGGCCCAAGTCCAGATCCCGAGACAAGAGCATCGGGGGAAACCAGCTGTCCCTGCCTGGTCCACTCTGTATCTAGGCTGAGTTTCCAGAGCTCTGAAGGGCTCCTGCTGCCGGGGCCCTCCAGAGCATGCAGTGCTGGGTCCTCAGCCCTCCCCGCCAAGCCATGCTGTGCCTCGCACCACCTTCCGCCTGAGAAGCCCTTGTCCCTGTGCCCTGCACATCCCACAAGACACAAAGGAGGCGTGTCCCCTGGGAAATATCTGTCCACCCCCCGAAGTGTACCCACGGCACTCCACACCGTCACGTTTGCCTGTGTCTGCCCCACCCACACTCAGCATTGCAAGCTGGGGAGAAAGTAAGCCATCATCTCCTCTTTATGATTTATTTATTTACTTTCTGAGATGGAGTCTCACTCTGCTGCCCAGGCTGGAGTGCAGTGGTGCGATCTCGGCTCACTGCAACCTCTGCCCCCCAGGTTCAAACAATTCTGCCTCAGCCTCCCCAGTAGCTGGGACTATAGGTGTGTGTCACCACACCCAGCTTATATTTTTCGTATTTTTAGTACAGATGGGATTTCACCATGTTGGCCTCAAACTCCTGACCTCAGGTGATCTACCTGCCTTGGGCTCCCAAAGTGCTGGGATTACAGGTGTGAGCCACTGCGCCGGGACTTCATCTCCTTTTTATGAAACAGTGCTATGGGGTGGTTCTGACGAGCCCTGCACCAGCGACCAGTGCCTCAGGATCCCTCTTATCTCATCTAAGCCCCACCCACTCCAGCCTGTCCTGGCCCCTCCAGCCCTAACAGCGGCTGACCCAGGGCCACACTGGAGTGAGAACCTGCCCTGGTTTCTGGATCGTTTAACAGGATAACAAACTGGTCACAGGTTCAGGTGAACGGGTGAGTGGTGCCTGACTGCAGAGGTCTCTTAAACCGAATTGCAGTTGAGCTGCGGTGCTGAGTTCCGATTTAGAAAGGGGGAGGTTAAGTCTTGGGCTGGAGTTCAGGGTAGAGAGGCGGACCAGATATGTCACTCTGGCACCAAAGAGCTGAGGACAAGACCTCCAGCAGGGGCACTGCCCACACAGGTGCTGGAAAGAAGAAGAGTGCTGGGATTACGGGCACATCATCAAGGCCTAGGTCTTGGAGTGCGGGTCCAGCCTCGTGTGCTGCCTCTGGGGCAAACCAGGACACAAGCTCTCCTCCAGCTCAGCTCCTACAGGCAAGTCCTGTGGCCAAACATCCCTCCCTACCAAGGGGATGGGAGTGGTTCCTGCTGCGATCCCTGCGCTTGGATTCCGGTTCCCTGGCAGCCCTGGAATTACTCAACCAGCCTATCATCTGCTCTGCAGCACCAGGGGCCCCTTGCCCTCTTGCTACCAAGAGGTCTGCCCCCTGCCACCCGCAGGAGCCTGTGTGAAGCGCAGCGTCTGCCCCTGGCCATGAGTGCAGGTGATTGATGAGCAGTTGCTAATTTCATCCGTCCAGCGTCGGATGCCGTGTGCTCAGCTGTGCCCATAACCACAGGAAGGGACCCTCTTGTCCTTTGAATGAGACAGTCAAAACAAAGGACCATGAGAAGGGACCTGGAGTGGAGACATCACCTCTTCCTCATTTGTCTCTTTGGGAAAAGGACATCAGAGTTTTTACTTTCCATCAGGTCATTCACACCTTTCGTCTTCCAGCCTTCCGGACTGGGCTTTTCTGATCCGATGGATGCAGAGTTGCTCTTTTCTCCTCCAAGGTCTGGCTCTGGCAGAGTGCTTGGACCCTTAAGAGCTCCAGAGTGTTCCCTGTATTTAATGCTATGAACCACAACCTTGATGTTGAAGTGTGTGTGTGTGTGTGTGTGTGTATGTAGAGAGAGAGAGAGAGAGACAGGGTCTTGCCCTATCACCCCAGGCTGGAGTGTGGGGTTACAGTCATGGCTCACTGCAGCCTCCAACCCCCCGGCTCAAGCGATCCTCCCACCTCAGCTTCCCAAAGTGTTGGGATGACAGGCGGAAGCTGGAGTGTGGGCCCTGAAGCTTTTCTTCACCATCCCGATTTGTCATATGTGCTGACTGATTTATTGCCTGTTCCCCTCGGAGTGCTTGCTCCCTGACGGTGGAGATGGAGCCAGGTTTACCCATGTGGGCATCCACAGGATCCCGGAGATGTCTCAAGCCTGGCAGCAGAGAAAGACTGTCTAAGGAGGTAGGTGGGGAGCAAACAGAGGGCATCTAGGCGAAGAAGACAGAGGCTTTCCTTGGTCATTCTGAGGCTGGGGGCACAGGTGCCACTTCTTAGATTGTCCCACGGGCAGCAGGAGCCAGGGCCAGTGGCCCCACATCTCAAGGAGCCAAATGATGTCATGGGTTTTCAGGCTAAAAGTGTGAGGCCAGATTTTGTGGGCGGTGAGCTGGAAGGAGTCCTGAGAGGTCAGAGTCTAAGACTCAATCCACAGTAGGACATACTGGCTCACACATACAAAGAAAGTTTTGGAACAGATCATCCTTCTGCTGTTTATCCCTGACCCCCAACCCCCACCCCACCGTGCTATTTAAACTAACAGTAGAATCCTTTGCTTGGGTAATTATATTGACATTGACACTAAAAAGATGCTTGGTTTTCTTGACAAGTCCTTCCTGCTCAACATAAAGAAACCACAGAGAAGACAGACTCGGCTGGAACAGTCGGGTCCACTTCCTCCCCCTTCTGCATGGATGAACTTCTGGGGGCGGGGAGATGGGTTAGAGCTGAGGTGTGATGGGCCTGCAGATTCTGTTCAGGGTCCACGCCTCACCAGCAGACCAGGGACTTCCCAGCACTCAGCGCCGGAGCCCACACCCGGCGGCGTGTCAGACCGGGGAGAGCATCACAGGTCAGTTCTGTGGTCCAGCCGCTCCAAGCACACCTCGGCCACCTCCCCTGCTCTCGAGGGCTCAGGTAGCTTCATGCGAAGAAAGGTGGCCAGTTGGATGTAGTCATCTTTCCGGTTTGGGCATACTCTGCAGTCTGTTTTGTCTGCTGATATTTGCACTATTTCTGTGTCAATATCAAACATGAATAAGCAGAACACTTTCCAAGGAAACGTACATGTGTATCCACGTTTGTTGCCATCTGTCAGGACAGCACACTTCTTGATGAAATGGATCAAATCCTTCCTTTTAAGGAAAAAAAAATCCCAAAATGCCAACACCTCCCTCTCCCCCCCACCCCCGCCACCAACGGCCTGTGGTTCTGGGCTCTGCAGGCACAGCCCCCATGGACAGATGTCCTCACCTGCAGGTGGGAAGGCGGGGATTGTGTCCACCTACCCAGCCCCCTTGTCTTCTAAGATACTTGTTTCCAGGACTAGGGGAAAATTTGCCTGACACTGGCTCCTCCTGGTGGTGAGTTGGAGTCTTGCCAGGCCATACACTAGCAGCTTGGGCAGCAATTCCAAGTGCCCCTGTGTGCTCTGTGTTGACATATTCTGGCTTGGAGCACCCGCCTTTTCATCCATACCCCAAATATTTATGAGAGCTGGCAATGTGCCAGGCCCTGTTCCAGGGGCTGGGGATTCAACATCGAATAAAAGACAAAAAACCCTGCCCCCTGGAAGCGTTCATTGTTGTCTGGCAGAGACCCACAGTAAATAAGTAAAATGAACTGAATGAGACATTAACCTGGGAAAGGGGACGGGGCGCCCCCACAGAGGGACTGGAGGGAGGACGGCAATCCTAATCGAGGTGCGGTGGGGGTGGTAGGCAGGGCTCACTGAGAAAGTGCCCAGTGTGTGAAGACTCGAAGGAGGTGAGCGGAGCCTGGGGGAAGAGAGCTTCAGGCTGAGGGCTCCACAGTGCAAGGGCCCTGGGGCAGGTCTGAGCCTGGTGCATTGGAGGGACAGCGAGGAGGCCCGTGTGGCTGGAGCAGAGTAAGGAGTGGGAGAGCGCGGGTCGTGCAGGGCCTTGTGGGCCATTTTGACAACACTGGCTTTTACTTGGAGGGCCAAGGGGAGCCCTGGAGGCTTCTGAGCAGAGCAGTGCGGCCATCTGACCTGAGTTTTAGCAGGATCACTCTGGTGGCTGCTGTGAGGCGGAGGCTGGGTAAGGGAGGTGGCCGAGAGAATCCGCGGGGGCAGTGGTGGCCGGGGAAGTAGTCGAGGTGGAGGAAGTGGGGGCGCCATCTGGTTCTGGATCTTTCTTGAAGTGAGGTTGAGGAGTGAGGGTGGGCGTGGGAGGGGTGAAGGTGAGGGGCGGGCATGGGAGGCGCAGTGAGGCCAGGACGCCGCGGGCGCGGGCGGGAGGCCGAGCACGGAGCCAAGACCCTAATCCAAGCGGGGCAGGAACACCGAGGGAAAACGCGGCCGGGACTGCGGCTGCAGGAGCAGCTTCCGGACAGAGGCCCCTTCTGAGGAGCTGCCGGCTCCAGCAACCCCTCCACGGCCTGCAGGACGGCATGGTCACAGCGCCAGGCTACACAGGTCACCAGCTGAAGGCTAGATGGCCTTTGACAATTAGTTTCTTGATTTCAAAACAAAAAGTCACATAACCCACATCCAACTCTTCTAAACGCGGCTCTCTCCCACAGGGTGCGCAAGCGAGTTTATTTTAGTAGACAGCGCCACCTCGTGGTGACGGAGACGCGGTGAACCTGCTGCGGGATCCGGGTCGGCTGGTAGCCTGAGGGCAGCCCGGTGCCCCCAGGGGCTGAGGACGCCTCCAGTGCTCTAGGCGGGGGCTGCCACACCCTGTACGGCGAAGACATGATTCACCCCCAGCCCCAGCTCCGCCCCCTTCCCTCTGGAAGGGCTAATTCCCATTTTCACGCCGCCATATCCTGTCCTCCCCCAGTTTGGACACTGCTAGGGGCCTCCTCCTCCCTGGGGGTTTCCACACCAGGCTGACCATCAGCTGGCTGGAATGTTCTTCCAACGTGCAGACCCCCAGGCCCTGCAGACCCTCTGGAGGGGAAGCCTGGGAAGCTCCTGTTGACCGGCTGGGTCTGGACAATGCTGCCTCGTTTCACCAGGTTCCCAGCACTGCATACCCCTCCCCTCCTGAGACAGCGCAGAGGGAACCCGCCCTGTGGAACACGTGGCCAGCTCCACTCAGAGACCTCTGTGACCTCTGCGGGTGGGCTCCCAATATTTTTTACCCTCTGCCCTCAAATGCTAAGCTCCTTGGAGTGACTTTTTTCTCCTTTTTTACTGCCTATGTTCGGCACGGACCTGGCCAGAACCCTGCACACGGCAGGCGGTTGGCTGACGTCACCAGTTGGCAGCAGGAAAGAGGCACATAGGCCCTGCTGCTTGAGGGACCCTACCTGGGGCTCTCCGAGAAGAGAGGTCTGGGAGGACACTGGGAAAATGGGTCCCCAGGGCCCAGCTACACCCACACTCCTGGCTTATCTGCCGCAGGATCGGGCTGGCAAGGGAGGTGGGACTGTGGCTGTGCCCTCGCCTGACCCACAGAAGGCCACTGCCCGCCACTAGCTCAATCTCAGCCACAGGCAGCCCTGGGAAAAATCGCCGCGAGTGTGCACCGCCAGGCAGAGGGCACGCTGCCCCGTCCGTCAGCAGATCACGTCCTTTAACTCCTCTCTCCCTCTCTGGCTCTCACATTTGCCAAAACAAGATCTAGGTTTATTCTGCCCATGTGTGGTGAACTTTTTAGAAAGATCTTATTTCCACTTCCTTTGCTTTGAGTCACCAAGCCCTGAATCTTACTGATCACAGCTCATGATGGAAGGAAACAACTCAACGCGCATCATCAGTGAGAACAAGAAACAGGAAATTTTACCTGCTGGAAAAGTCGGCTCGGGAATGTGAATCTTCGGAGAAGCGACCCAAGAAAGTCTGCCTTTCGGATGAAGTATTAGAAAGCAGGAAGGATCCCGGCAGCCAGAGACAAGCGGCTCATGCATTTTCTCATAGACATTTTGTTTTTTTTTTGAGATGAAGTCTCTCTCTGTCGCCCAGGCTGGACTGCAGTGGCGCGATCTCGGCTGACTGCAGCTTCCGCCTCCTGGGTTCAAGCAATTCTCCTGCCTTAGCCTCCCAAGTATCTGGGACTACAGGTACCTACCACCACGTCTAGCTAATTTTTGTACTTTTGGTAGAGACGGGGTTTTGCCATGTTGGTCAGGCTGGTCTTGAACTCTTGGCCTCAAGTCTAGCTGCCTTGGCCTCCCCAAGTGCTGGGATTACAGGCGTGAGCCACCCCACGCCTGGCCCATTTTCCTATAGACATTTTAACTCTCCTATGGATACGTTGCCTACCCGGGTTCTGTGGCCCCATCCTGCCTGCGTCACGTGGCCCTCTCACCTGGGGCTGATACCCTGGGCCCACATGGGTTTGCTTTCAGGCTGAAGACGGCCTGATCCTTGCTGAATGGGGAATGTCATTCTGCACACTTCCCTGTGTACGTGCTCTGAGTTTAAAACTTGGGGTTGGGGAGAGCCTCTCTCCAGGCACGTGCAGAAGGTTCCTTCTCCCTGAGATGGTCTACAGGGAGGACGTCCAGCAGTGAC
This sequence comes from Plecturocebus donacophilus, assembly GCA_004027715.1. Taxonomy (NCBI): domain Eukaryota; kingdom Metazoa; phylum Chordata; class Mammalia; order Primates; family Pitheciidae; genus Plecturocebus; species Plecturocebus donacophilus. The sequence continues at coordinate 19,740 of PVKP010034389.1, forward strand.
AGATGTCAGGATGACCACATCCTGCCCAGCCTGGAGTCGGACAGGGCACCGCTTAGGGGCCTGGCAGGGTGTTTCATTTTGTTTTGTCTTTTTTGCTTCAAGACAATCAGCAGAAGGAGATATTTCTGCTATTTCTTCTAGTGACCAGTCCCTGAGGCAGAGGGCAGAGGCCTCGTCAGGGGCTGCCTTGAGCAGGTGACGCCTGTGCCTAACCCATAAACGCAGGTTTCTGAAGCTGTCCTATGTCACCTTCCGCCCCCAGAATCACTCACTGCCTTTTGAGTAACGCCTCACGTTAAACCTCGGCCAGCATGGAGTCACGATGGAATCACTCAGGATTGGGTTCCACTCAAGGGGACTTCTTCCTCTTTGATGTCTGAATTCTCAAGAGAATGTAACATCCCAATTCAAGTGCCAGAGAGCAACTGCTAGGAGCACATTCTGACTTCAATGGCCTGTCCTAGTTTTAAAATGGCAAACAATTTCCAGCTATGTGCAAAGCCGAATCGAGAACGTCTGGGGAGAAGTGAAAGCGACGAGTCTGAGGGGGCCAGAGTTTTCCTTCTTTACTGTCCCTGGAAATAAAGACAGAGCTGGCCACCTCCTCCAGTCCCCGCTGCTACGGAGCCGTGCAGAGCTGAGACACCCACAGTCTCCTGTCACGGGGCCTGGGATCACGGTCTTCTCCCGAGAGACAAGGGGAGGAGAAGAATCATACATGCTAGAATCTGTACCAATTATCTGCTTGATGCTTTTCTCAAATTACCATTTCTTTCCAAGAGAGGACTCCAGGAAAGTGAGCTAAGAATCTATGGCATTCTTGACCCTGTGCCATTTTCTGTCTTTTTGTTGGCGTTGCTGATTTTTGTACTCTTTTATTTTTCATATATAACTATACTGCTTATCACCTGCCAGGTATTATTGAAAGTATTTTGTGTATATTAAATAATTTGCTCCCTATAACAACCCAGGGAGGTAGGTGTTGTTAGTAACTACCTTTTACAAATAAAGAATCTGTTGATTTCTCCTTCATTGTTGAAGGGTGTTTTTGCTGGATGTAGAATTCTAGATTGCCTTTCCCCCCAACCACCTTTCACAAATGACACTTTAAAGGTGTCATTTTATTGTCTTTGGTTTATTTTATTTTAATGAGATGGAGTCTCAACCTGTCACCCAGGTGGGAGTTCAGTGGCATGATCTCAGCTCACTGCAACCTCAGCCTCCAGGGTTCAAGTGATTCTCCTGCCTCAGCCTCCCAAGTAGCTGGGATTACAGGTGCCCGCCACCGCGCCCAGCTTATTTTTGTATTTTCAGTAGAGACGGGGTTTCATCATGTTGACCAGGCTGCTCTCGAACTCCTGACCTCAGGTGATCCGCCCATCTCAGCCTCCCAAAGTGCTGGGATTACAGGCGTGAGCCACCGTGCCTGGCTGCCTTCGTTTGCTTTAAAAATGTCTATGGAGGTTACAAGCAGAGCAGGGACAGGTCACCAGGTCAGACACACACTTACATGGCTGTTGAGTAAACCGCTTTTGTGTGATGTGATTCCTTCGCTTTTTTGGAGGTTTTCAATCGCCATTTCAAGCTAAAGAAAATGTGTGCAGAAACAAAACAAAATGAAAAAAAAAAAAAAAAAAAAAAAAGGAAATCAGATGGTTAGCATCAGCCAAGATTTGTTTTTATTAATATCCAAAGAATGATTTGAGCTCTGACAAAATAAAAATGAGGCTCCACACAGGCAGGGCGGTGGGGGTGAGTTAAATTGTGCATTAAAGGTACGGCAGGGAGTGTTGCTTTGCACACGCGGATAAGCCCAAGAGCCCGACTGACACAAGCAGCGGAAGTCGTGTTGTAAAAACCTGCAACTGAATTTTCACCTGGCAAATGCATGTGCACATCATAAGATTAATATGCAGCTGCTGCATAAATTCCAGTTGGCATAATAACCACCTGCTCCTCTCCCCATGCCACACTGATGGGGAACCAGGAGAATGAAAGCAAGCACCGACGGCAGCCTTCACTCCCCAGCAAGCCTGTCCCGTCACAAAGCCCAGGGTCTCCTCGCTGCTGGAGGCTCTGGGAAAATACCAATGAGGCCAAAGACTCAGACCCTGCCATCAGGAGGCTGTAGGATCCAGGGCCACTGGACGCTGTCTGGTGAGTGCTTATCTAGTGGGAGCTGTGCAAAGAGGGTGTTTGGAAAAGAGAAAAGAGTTTTGGAAGAAAGAGTTGGGGAGCTAACGGCAGAAATTCCTTAAGGATGGGGGCTTTTAAGCTGGATCCTGAAGGGAGGTGGGTGGCAGCTCCATGCGAAAAAGGAGACACCCAGATGTGTGTGGCTGACAAGGCATTCGCATGCACTTAGTTCATCCTAGACTTGCACATGGAAAGCGGTGATGTAAAATCTGCTGCAGCCCACCCTGACGACCAGAGAACTGAGACAGAAGCAAAGGAACCTGAAAGGAACCTGAAGTATGCGCTTTCTTTCCTAAAACACACGGGGAGGACAAAGACTTGAGGACACTTCTGCAAAGAGCAGGTTGAGTGTGTATGTCAGAGAGCAGCGCGCGGAGCTGAGTTCAAGAATGACAGGGTAACTGCTTCTCTCATGGCCTCCAACCACTGTGTGTCTGCCTTCTCTCATTAGCTACCCTTGCTTCAAGTCAAGGAAGATGTCAGGGTCACCTTTAAGAAGTGCAGAAGGTTGACCAGGTGCAGTGGCTCACACTTGTAATCCCAGCACTTTGGAAGCCCGAGGCGGGTGGGTCATGAGGTCAGGAGTTCAAGACCAGCCTGGCCAATATGGTGAAACCCCATCTCTACTAAAAATACAAAAATTAGCTGGGTGCAGTGGCATGTGCCTGTAGTCCCGGCCGCTCAGGAGGCTGAGGCAGGAGAATCGCTTGAACCTGAGAGGCGGAGGCTGCAGTGAGCTGAGATTGTGCCACTGCACTCCAGCCTGGGTGACAGAGCAAGACTTCGTCTTAAAAAAAAAAGTGCAGAGAGTGGAGGACCAGGGGAAAGGGGGAAAGTAGGATGGTGAGACCTATCCCACCCATCAGCCTTAGGACACAGGCGATGAGAAGGCCATCACCACCTCTATGATAGAAAAACCCAGGCGATGAGAAGGCCATCACCACCTCTATGATAGAAAAACGAACTTACCACTCCCAAGTCTTGCGGCCATTCTGATCTGCAGCTTGGGCGGGCAGGTGAGCACTGCCCTGTGGCACCTTCCCTGGAGGACACCGTTTGCCTGTGAGTGCCCAGAGAGCAGAGTGCGCAACCTCTGAAAGTCTGCCCTCATCTCAGGGGCATTGTCTACTGCCCAGCAGACTGGGAAGGAGAAGAAAACACTGTCTCTCCAACAGAGTGGGTCTTAATCATTTGGTCTGTTAAAAAATATGCTATTAAAAAATTTTGAGATTTCACTGCCCCCATCCCCAAAAAAGAGCTTTTATTTTTTTCTAATCTTGAGACAGAGTCTTGCTCTGTCACCCAGGCTGGAGTGCACTGATGTGATCTTGGCTCACTGCCACCTCTGCCTCCCAGGCTCAAGTGATTCTTGAGTCTCAGCTTCCCAAGTAGCTGGGATTACAGGCGTGCACCACCACACCCAGCTAATTTTTGTATTTTTTAGCAGAGATGGGGTTTCTCTATGTTGGCTAAGCTGGTCTTGAACTCCTGGCCTCAAGTGATCTACCCGCCTCGGCCTCCCAAAGTTCTGGGATTACTGGCATGAGCTACCACAGCTTGCCTGCTTTTGTTTTTAAAAGTTAAATCTATTACTTCCCTTATTAATATCAAAATGAATAATTTTAAAAGCAACGTATTAATTCATAGAAAAACAATAAACCCATTATAGGTTAACACTTAAAGAATGGGTACACTTTCCAAATTTAAAATAAAACAACCGAAAATGAGAAGAGGGGAATGATTCCACATCTTTACAGCAGACTGAAGACAGCTCTATACACCTGCTTCTGTATCTCCATCTATTATTGTATACTGTTTTAGTTGTACATTGAAAAAAGTGGCCTCATACAGCTATAAAGCTGGAAAATGAGCACTGTTTTAATAGCCTTTTCAGATAACTGTGGATATTTTTACTTGATACTATAGCAACACTTGACAACTGGTAATTTCTTAAAGGTTAGCTGCAATGTGGAATCTGAGACCATATCAATGAGCTTTTCATACTCAGTTACATTAAAATCCATTACTCTTGAGCTGACATCCATGAAAATGGCAGAGTAAGGAACTCCAAAATCCATCCCTTCACAAAAGCAGTAAAAAAATGGGCAAAAATGGTCAGAATTGACTTTCTCAGAACTCTGGAAGTGAATTGAAAGATTATGGCAGACAGGTGAACCCTTAGTCAAGAAAAAAAAAAAAAAGGATGAAACTTGGCATTTAAGGAAATCTCCATCGAATCACTAGTTGACCACTAAGCTAACCAAATAGAGATTTCAGCCTGGCACGGTGGCTCACACCT
>PVKP010034390.1:0-24267 GCA_004027715.1 Plecturocebus donacophilus
AAATAAAATACTGGTTGGCTGCTTATTTGTTATTTTCATCCCCTATTCCTTCCTGTCTCCATTGTTAAACACAATTATTTTTTAGACTGTATTCTAGCCTGGGCAATAAAACAAGAATCCCATTCTCTCTCCCTCTTTCTCTTCCTCTTTCTTTCTCTCTTTCATTCTTTTTTTCTTTCTTTTGCGGTTTCTTTCTTTCTCCTTTTCTCTTTTTCTTAAAAAAAAAAAAAAAAAAAACACAAAACACGACTGGGCATGGTGGCTCACATCTGTAATCCCAGCACTTTGGGAGGCCAAGGCAGGTGGTTCACTTGAAGTCAGGAGTTCGATACCAGCCTGGCCAAGATGGTGAAACTCCATCTCTATTAAAAATACAAAAATTAGCTGGGCATGGTGGCACACGCCTGTAAGCCAGCTACTTGGGAGGCTGGAACAGGAGAACTGCTTGAACCCAGGAGGTGGAGGTTGCAGTGAGCCAAGATTGTGCCACTGCACTCCAGCCTGGACAACCGAGCAAGATTCCATCTCAAAACAAATACAAAAACAAAACCCACTTACATCAAGATAGTTTTCAATTGTATCACTTGAAAATCTCCAGATTTACTAAAGCATATGAAAAACACTCAAATCTAGCTACTTTATATTACTGTCCCAAAGGAAAATAGCAGAGCCACATAGCAACTAGAATGCTTAATATTAAGAAATGTTTGCTTCTCACCATCTTTCATGTGAAATATGTAGAAGCTACAAAGATAGCTATCCTGGATTCTTCCTAAAGCAGGTATAATTGTAATGACGACATATTACCTGTGCCAGCATTTGGCGACAGAGGTTTGAAGAGAGGTTTCATTATCTAGCCAGAGTACCACACGTATGTCACTCACCAAATGTCACCTCCTACTTCAGGAACATAGTCTCCCCACCCACCTCCACCCCCACACCCATCCCAATAACATGTAAGACTGTGATGATTGAGAGATCCTCTAATATACCTCAAACATGCCTTAAAGGCTCCCTGACTGGTATTACAAGTACAGAAGTAAGGTATCATTTTCTAGATTTTTTAAAACAAGTTTTCTCCATAATCCCAAGTCCAGAAGTTAAAGAACTCAAGTTTACTGAAAGGCAAGAAGATGTGTTTTAAAGCTTTTAATCATACTAAAATATAAAAACCTACTTTTCTTTCATTTCCTGCTGGTAATTTTTTTTTGTAATCACAAAATGGCTGTTATGAAGCATTAAATAAAGCAAGTATTTCTCTCAATTATGGTTGCAAGGGCATGTATTAGACATGGGAAAACCAGCCCCAAGTCAAATATTTCAGTCGTCAGTGCAGCTCCAGCTACATACACAGAAGCCAACAATGACATATCACACTCAAAACTGAAGTGGAGGGGAGTTCACTCGCAATCGCAGTGCCCTGGGTATGTTTTTCTTTCTCTGCTATCTACTGATTCAGACATGGAAACCCCAAGTACAGTCAGAACTGACTGAAGGCCACTACCTGGTTAAGACAAATACAAATGACCAGAGTCCATGCACACAAAATTTCAGACTCTAAATTCTAGTCCTGGGTCTAAGTTGGAAGACTGTGAAAATGACATCTCCTGAAACCAAGGCTAATAATTAACATTAAAAAGATATTAACCATTTTGCAAACTGATTAGCAGAAATTTACAATAGCCCATTTTTGGTTCTGAATCAGTTTCATACAACCCTCTGAAAAAGCAATTCACTTGTTTCGTTTGAGATGGAGTCTCACTCTGTCGCCCAGGCTGGAGTGCAATGGCACCATATAGGTTCACTGCAACCTCTGCTTCCTGGGTTCAAGAGATTCTCTCGCCTTGGCCTCTGGAGCAGCTGGGATTACAGGTGCCCACCATCACGCCCAGCTAAATTTTGTAATTTTAGTACAGACAGGCTTTCACCATGTTGGCCAGGCTGGTCTCAAACTCCTGACTTCAAGTGATTCGTCCGCCTCAGCCTCCCAAAGTGCCGGAATTATACACATGAGCCACCGCACTTGGCCTGAAAAAGCAAGTCACTTGTAAAAGGAATACTTTTACTGAGGTTGGTTGTAACAACCCAGTAGTGTGTAGAAAGTGAACTTAAAAATTAAGCTACTGAGAAGGTCTACATGAATCAACAAATCTACACTTCCTATCAACTTCATCTGAACACCAACAGCTCCAACACAATGCCAAGTCTTAGCTGGTCCAGTCATTCCACAAAATTCTTTACCTATGCCCCAATGCCCATGGGAAATCAATACCTATGGTACATAACCTCAAACAATGATTGCAAGTCTAAAGATCAGGGAGGCCAGGCCCAGTAGCTCACGCCTGTAATCCCAGCACTATGGGAAACCAAGACAGGCAGATCACTTGAGTCCAGGAGTTTGAGACTAGCCCTGGTAACATGTCAAGGCCCCATCTCTACAAAAACTAAGAAAATTAGCCAAGCATGCTGATGGGCCCCTGTAGTCCCAGCTACTTGGGAGGCTGAGGTAGGAGGATCACCTGAGCCCAAGAGGTAGAGGCTACAGTGGGCTATGATGGAGCCACTGCACCCCAGCCTGAATGACAGAATAAGATCCTCTTTAAAAAAATAAGAATAATGATCAAGGAGTTGTTCTGGCACTGCAGTAATAACACTGGGACCAGCAATGGGAATCCAATGGCCCTGTCAAAAGGAGTAATTTCCAGTTCTGATTTGGGGACACATCAAAATTTTAAGAACCCCCTCTTAGAATCACAATTTATATATATATTCATACATAGGTCCGGCTCTACAATCTATGTCATTATACAGAGATTGAGGAGAAGATACTCATGAAATCTAAACAAGTATATGAATGAGCTGCTTTAAGTTAAAGGGCGGGTCTGTTACTTGATTAGTCATTATGCCACTAGTGTTTCCCACTGGGGGTGCTCTTGTCATTCTGGACAACACAAGTATTCATTCTGCAAGACTATCCCAAGTGCTCAGGAACGTTTAGCATCGGTGTCCCCAGTCACTGGAACATCTAAAAGCAACCCTATCTACACACACATTTCCAAATGCTCTATGGGGAAAAGGGAGGAGATCCTCCCCAGCTTAAGGACCACAGCATGGTACTGCCTTATCTACCACATGCTAATCAGTTCCTTGTTTAGAAAGACAATTATTTTCAATGTTATAGATAAAATAATGTGCTACAATACAGCATAAGCTTTCACCAAAGTTTAAAATGAGACATTCACTGAGATGACAGGACCATTAACATACACACTTTGTCTATTTTCAAGGGCTTGAAAAAAAAAAAAAAAACCAGACTTTGGGACCTGGCGCAGTAACTCATGCCTGTAATCCCAGCACTTTAAGCTGAGGCGGGTGGATCACTTGAGGTCAGGCGTTTGAGACCATCCTGGCTAACATGGAGAAACCTTGTCTCTACTGAAAATACAAAACATTTGCCTAGCGTGGTGGCTTGTGCCTATAATTCCAGCTACTCGGGAGGCTGAGGCAGAAGAATCACTTGAACCTGGGAGACAGAGGTTGCAGTGAGCCAAGATAGCGCCACTGCACTCCAGCCTTGGCGACAGAATGAGACTCAAAACAAAACAAAACCAGGCTTCAGCAATTGAGAAAACACATCTAAATCCCAACTCTCCATTTCATTATCAAGGTGTTAGGTTTCCCTGATCAGCAACTGTTTTTAGTGAACTCAACATATCTGGATATCAGCTGGTTCTTTTATTTGCAACAGTGCCACAGGAATAACAGTGCCACAGGAACAGTGCCACTGGGGCTGTATGATTCTGATACACCCCAAGGATTGTCCCACAGAAAACTCAAGTCCATGGGGTTGAACATACCACCACACAAATCCAAACTATGTGCAAAGACTGGAGAAAAAGAGCACATGGTTTACAGCTTTTATTATCTTAGTAATTCCCCTTAGATTACACACTGCTATCAAAAACAGCATTCAGTGAAGGCTGCGCAGTCATGCGTGGTACAGGTGTGTGTATATAGTATGCAGTTAGTCATCTAAGATCTACCCAAGATCTACCCAAAAAAGGGCAATATTTCTCTTAGGCTTGTCAAAATATTAAAAACTTGATAAAAATATGCTTTGCTTGGGGGTGGTGGTGGTAATGAAAGTTTAATTTCGCTTCGGTACCACCCGCCCCCCAGACAAAAAGAACCATGTGGTTGACAGTATAGATGAATAAAGAACTAATTGTGTCTCTACTCTCCCTTTGCTTAATAATCTACTCTTTAAAAAAATTCTAGGCCAGGTGCAGTGGCTCACGTCTGTAATCCCAGCACTTTGGGAGGCCAAGGTGGGCGGATCACTTGAGGTCAGAAGTTCAAGACTAGCCTGGCCAACATGGTGAAACCCTGTCTCTACTAAAAATACAAAAATTAGATGTGGTAGTGCACACCTGTAATCCCAGCTACTCAGGAGGCTGAGGAGAATCACTTGAAACCAGGAGGCAGAGGTTGCAGTGAGCCGAGATCATACCACTGCACTCCAGCCTAGGTGACGGAGATAGACTTCATCCCCACCGCTCCCCCCACCGCCCCCCAAAAAAATTCTATTTGTCGGCCAGGTATAATGGCTCAGGCCTGTAATCCCAGCACTTTGGGAGGCCAAGACAGGAGGATCTCAAGGTGAGGAGTTTGAGACCAGCAGAGGCAACATAGCAAGAACCTGTCTCTAACTTTTAAAAATGTTAGGGCAAAAAAAAGTTTGTGTTTTTATCAGGTTATCTCAGCTCAAACTTACTATACTACAGGATGTACAATAGCTTTATTCTTCTAATGTTCCACAGCCATAGACTACAGGACCAACCCTTGCTGGTGGGCACCTAACATGTTAATTCAATCCACAAATACTAATTAAATATGGCAAGGTACTCCAGGCACTGCAGTGGGCACTCTGAGTACAGAGAGGGGTTAGTCCTCCCTGTCCCTGAGTGGCTTACAGATTACTGAAGATGGGTGTGCCTCAGTGATCACACACCACAGTGCTTCCCATATCAGCCTCACCATCAGAATCCCCAGAGAAGCTTTGCAAACACCCTCAGCCCAGGAAGCTGTCATTTCCACAAGTGATTTTGAGGAGGCCAAATTTGGGAATTGCTGGAAGGCAAGACACGGGAGGCAGAAGGCCTGGGTTTGAGAGCTAGCTCTGCAACCTGAGGACCCCCAGCAGATGACTTACTGCCACTGGGCCTCAGTTACCTGATCTGCATGCAAGTAGAGTTTAGACTAGATGGCTTGAGGCCTTTTCCTGCTCTGAAATGCTAGGTCCAAAGCCCAATGGTCAGGTGTGACGCAGCCAGTGCCACAGGATAGTAGAGGTATGAGTACCCCCTGAAGGGTCTTCTCCTTAGGAGGAACCAGAGGGCCAATAAATACTGTCTGACCACTAGGAGAAAAGTAATTCACTAGAATGCTATTCAAAATCAGCAAGTAGAGTGTTTTCACTGAGAAGAGACGACACACCTGTGTTCGCTTTCCCAAAGGGGAAAGTACACTTCCAGGCAGACAAATGATGGCACAGGTGTTACCACTGCAATGCAATGGACATGAAAGGTGTTAAACCCCAATCTGCTTTGTTTTTAAATAAACTCAATAATAATTCCCCCTAGCATAAAACAAAATAAACTCAACATCCTCTTTGCTTATTCCTTGGAGCAGCTGAGCCTGACACAGAGGCCTGGTGGCATGGGGTGGCCCCAGCCTCATTCAGGCCAACCCTGTTCCTGCTCCACCTTGCTGGTGATATCGAGTGGCTGGACACCATTTAATCTGTGAGCATTTTCCAACTTGATCATTCTATGACTTAAAATCATCTTGCCTGGCTTCTGACACCATCCCAAACCAGCAGCTATGTAGTTCTCTTTGAAATGGTTTGGCTTTGAAAAAGAAAGGGACAAAAATGGGGATATGCTGTGGGGGCAATATTTGGAAGTCACATAACTCTGCAGTGTTTCCTTCTCCTTTTTAGCTGAAAGGCTGTTGCCTGTTTGCCATGTTGATGCCAACAGTGGCAGCCCAAGAAGGGGCCAACCTCCACTTCCCAGATTCTTCTGCCCACAGGTTATTTCTAGGAGCATCCCAGGGAACTAGCATTTTTCAGAATATAGTTGGGAAACCATGATTTCTGAGTCTTCCCAGTTTAATTTTATCAAATTGGCATCTAAAATGTCTTCTAAGAGTCTGAGGAATGAAAAAGATACCAAGTTGACAATTAAATTTTGTATTTTACTTCTAAATCCATGAATAATTACTGAATATTCAGCCATCACATGATTTCCCGGGTATTCTCCTCATTTTGGTAAATAAATACAGGTATGCATTTTTTCCTTTGGGAAGCATCCATTTCCTCTATTTTAAACTTGGTTTAAGATTACCTCTACAATCACACTTTTTACAACACAAATTTAAACCGTAATAAAAGTCCAAGACAGGAGGGAAAAATCCAAGATCAATTCCTCCCAAACATTACAGGCAAGCAACCCTTGAGTCTTAAGACAAAAGAACCAGATTTTAGTGGTCAGAACACTGCAGGAAAAAAGTTCGCAGTCATTTTTTTATGTATTCAAAAATCAGGAAAACCATTTAAAATAAGGAAGGAAATTCAAATGGGAGCATTTGTATATTTGAATTGCAGGCAGTAGATTCACTGATAAAAGATTAATCCCTATATTATCACACCTGCCATTTACTCAAAAACCAGTCTGAGTAAGAGCCGCCATCCAACCACCACCAAGATAACACTGCGAGCTTGACCTTCCATATCATTTAAAATGTCAACGCTGTTTTCTAACATTCCAGCACTCTTCCGAAGGTGCCACTTCAGCAACTTTTAACAGCTTTCAAATATTTGGATAAGACCTTTCAAATACTTAGAAATGCTGATAGGAAGTAGATACAGTAAACTTTCTCCCACAAATGGGAGTATCATGGCAAATTCTTACAACCAATGATAAATGAATTACAAGGCTTTGCAGCTGCTATTTCAGTTCACTTAATTGGGTAATTATAGAGACAACACTGTATATTTTGACTCTCATGTTGAATCACTATGTACTTTAAATAGCAGCTACTGAAATATAATTTATCATAAAAGTTACCCATGTAAAATGTATAATTCAGTGGTTTTTAGTATATTCAGAGTTATGCACCAGACACTGCCATCTAGTTTTGGGATAGTTTGTCGGCCCAAAAAGAAACTCCATGCCCACTGTCAGTCACTCCCGATTCCTCCTGATCCCTCAGCCCCTGGCCACCACCAACACTATCTTTCTCTAAGGATTTGCCTATTCTGGACATTTCAGAGACAGAATTTTATAATATGCAGTCTTTCGTGACTGAATCCCATGACTTAGCATGTTTAAAAGGTTTATTCATGTTGTAGCATGTGCCAGCACTTCATCCTTTATTGTCCAATAATACTCCACTGTGTGGATGTGTCACTTCTGTCCAATCATTCAGGTGATGGACATTCAACTTGCTCCTTGTTGCTTTCAGCAATTGCAAATAAGAAACAGCTGAAAAACAATGGCATTCAAACTACATTATGATCATTTTCAAAAGAATAAAAATCTTTAGGGAGAAACAAAAAGTTAATTTTTAAAAACTAAAACTTTTAGGTTTACTGTTTTTAAGTTCTGAATGAAAATATTCTATGTTCTTAGAAGTTGCTGGCTGCCAAAGACATGAACACAGCAGCTCCAATCATGCACGCCCATGCTGTGCTCTGCCACCTTAGCCCTCGCTGCTTCTGGGCACCACTGGGTGCCCCACTAGGGCAGAGCTGAGAGGGTAGCTCAGCTTCTGCTTCAGAGACCTCCCTCGATGGAAGTGGGACTTAGTTTGCTGGTCCACACTTTTTTTTTTCTTTTTTTTTTAAAGACAGGGTCTTGCTCTGTCGCCCAAGTTGGAGTGCAGTGGTGTGATCTCAGCTCACTGCAACCTCCACCTCCAGGGTTCAAGCAGTTCTCCCACCTCAGCCTCCAGAGTAGCTGGGACCTTAGCTTCTGGAGTAGCTAGCACCTACCACCACAGTCAGTTAATTTTTCTATTTTTTTGTAGTGATGGGGTTTCACCATGTTGCCCAGGGTGGTCTCGAACTCCTGACCCTCACGGGATCTGCCCACCTCAGCTTCTCAAAGTGCTGGGATTACAGGTGTGAGCCACTGCTCCACATTTAACTCCAATGATGCTGAGCACAACACAGCATTCTAATTACAAAAATTTGTTTTGTTGCAATGGAATACTCCTTTTCTATTTTAGACTTTCTTGGCTGAACATGGCTCTCCCCCAGCTCTATTCACAGCTGCTCATAATAACATGACAATACCAGGCATGTTTCATGAAGTCTGGTGTGGGAAGAGGAGGCTTTACATCCCTTTGAACTAATTTAAGACATATGGCCAGCTGTAACTTTTATGTAGCCATTCACAGGCCCTCAAAGCGCTCAAACTTGAACATGTGGGAAAAAAAAATCATCCAAGGGCTTGTTAAAACAGTTTCCTGGACCCCAGTGTAAGAGTCTGACTCAGGTTGGGAGGGGTCTACATTTCCATGTCTAACCGCTCACAGCTGACGTCAATGCTGCTGGCCTAGGCCACGCTATAATCAACAGTGGGGTTGGGGGCAGGAAAGAGAGAGAACCTGCTATCATGAAAATGCAAAAGGCCATGGCTCATTTTGCCAAGATTAATGTATTTACCTCCGTTGATTTATAATCCTCTATATAAAAATATCCTAAGTCTCCATTCATTGTACTAGCAGACAGGTTTTCTCTAATGAAACCTCAGATCACAACAGATGGACTCACATATTTTAGTAGTCTCTCTGGATCCTGAGCCCCTTATCTCACCAAGAACAATATGCCAACTGAATAAATTATATCACAAGCAATGACAGACAGTGGTCGTTTTCCACAGATGCTGGCTAACAGCCAACCCTCTGTAAAACATTACCACTGACTTAGCAAACCTTAACCAGCTTAGTGCAGAAATGCAGATACTCTAAAATTCAGTCAAGGCAGGCAAAGCTGACCTTTTTTAGAGTGTCACAGTAATGGCCAACATTGAAAAGATAACTTTGTTTCCATGTATTCTATGAAGTGAATGTCTTTCCTACATGAACAATGCTGTTCCCAGTAACAAACAACTGTTTTATAAACAAAATGACATCAATGTAGTTGCAGCTGAAAACACAGTGACTACATTTTATATTATTATGGTTTCCAGCAAGCATATGGTTAGAAGTGCCCAAGTTTTACTCCAGAAAGGCAGTCCAGAAACCATCCTGTTGTATAAATTTCTTTCAAGGACAGAGAGGGCTGAGATGAGAACCACTATGTTGCTAAAGGTGTTTATCAAAATTTCCAAAACATCAGAAGTAAAATAGAAATGTGGTCCTTAAAATGTGATTTTCTATTAAATGAAGTCTCTCTCTACATATATATCAATTAATGACACTGACCTGACAGTATATTTGGCAGACATCAACATCACTGGTCGGGGCTCTTCTCTGAACATTCCCACCCATAGCAGTGGCCATGTCACTGAGGAAAGGAAGGGCTGGAAGAAATTCCAGGAACACACATTTAAGCCCTCTTTTTCCTCAAAGATCCCTGTTCTGGGCTGGGCACGGTGGCTCACGCCTGTAATCCCAGCACTTTGGGAGGCCGAGGCAGGCGGATCACAAGGTCAGGGGTTCGAGACCAGCCTGACCAACATGCTGAAACCTCGTCTCTACTAAAAATACAAAAATTAGCAGGGTGTGAAGGCGGACGTCTATAATCCCAGCTTACTCAGGAGACTGAGACAAGAGAATTGCTTGAACCCGGGAGGCAGAGGTTGCAGTGAGCCGAGATTGTGCTACTATATTCCAGCCTGCGTGACAGAGTGAGACTCCATCTCAAAAAAAAAAAAAAAAATTCCCTGTTGTGATAGGCATTCTCTCTTAACATCAGCCTTCTTAAGTGTCCTTGTTGACCTCTAGGAGGTGTAAATAACAGCATAAACACATCATGCTAGGCTGGGCACAGTAGCTCCCGCCTGTAATTCCAGCACTTTGGAAGGCCGAGGTGGGTGGATTACTTGGGACCAGGAGTTCAAGACCAGCCTGGCCAACGTGATGAAACCCCATCTCTACTAAAAATACAAAGTATTAGCCGGGTGTGGTGATGCTTGTAATCCCAGATACTAAGGGGCTAAGGCAGGAGAATTGCTTGAACCTGGAAGGTGGAGGCTGCAGTGCACCAAGATTGCACCACTGCACTCTAGCCTGGGTGACAGTGAGACTCTCAAAAAAAAAAAAAAAAAAATTGTACTATAATCTTGAGGTATATCTGCAAATGCAATGGATAAAGATGTAGCACACAGCTACTCCTTTCTATCAAGCTGTATCTTAAGTTTCACCCGATTATTATTTTATATGACCTCTTCTTTTAAGGTTAAAGAAGAATATGAGCATGAAGGTAAAGAAATCTTGGCTGGGCACAGTGGCTCAGTCCTGTAACCCTAGCACTTTGGAAGGCCAACATGGGAAGATCACTTGAGCCTAGGAGGTCCAGGATGCAGTGAGCCATGATCACACCACCACACTGGGTAACAATCTTTTTTTTTTTTTTTGAGACAGCGTCTCACTCTGTGGAAGCTGGAGTGCAGTGGTGCAATCTCGGCTCACTGCAGCCTCTACCTCCCCAATTCAAGTGATTCTCCTGCCTTAGCCTTCCAAGTATCTGGGGCTACAGGCATGTACCACCACACCCGACTAACTTTTGTATTTTTAGTAGAGACAAGGTTTCACCATGCTGCCAGGCTGGTCTTGAACTTATGACCTGAAGTGATCTGCTTGCCTGGGCAGGGTGCTGGGATTACAGGCATGAGGAGAACCCTGTCTCAAAAAAAAAAAAAAAAATCTGCCAGGTGCGGTGGCCACGCCTGTAATCCCAGCACTTTGGGAGGCCTAGGTGGGCAGATCACGAGGTCAGGAGTTCAAGACCAACCTGGCCAACATGGTGAAACCCCATGTCTACTAGAAACAGAAAAACAGCTGGGCATGGTGGCAGGCAGATAAATCCAGCTACTTGGGAGGCTGAGGCAGGAGAATTGCTTGAACCTGGTAGGCAGTGAGCCAAGATTGCGCCACTGCACTCCAGTCTGGGTGACAGAGTGAGACTCCAACTCAAGAAAAAAAATCTGCTTGTCTACTGGGCTTAGAAATATGTTCAGATGCCAAAGAAAGGCCAGCCATCTAAGCTGCACAAATCTTGTAAAAAGTACGTAGGATTAATTATAACAAAAATGGTCAGGTAATTCAGTACAATTTCAGTGCATCATTTTGTTTGTAGCACAATAAAAAAAACCATGGGTGCACTAGTTATAAAACTCATTCTAATTAGTTTTCACAGAATTATATAACACCAGGATATGTACTAGTCTTTTACTGCCTAATTAATAGGAATAATAAAATCATCCAATGTTGGAGCTCACAAGAGTACACTTGTCACAACCCTGATAACCACCAGAGACTGCACTCCCTACAGGGGTCAAAGTGCCAGCTCCTTGTCCTCAGTTATCCCTCTAGCTTTCCTAGCAATCACAGATAGCCATACTATTCCCAGGAATATGACATAAAGTCACTGACCAAGTGGCAAAGTTCAAAGTACAGACCAGTGTTAGCTGCTGTCAGACCTTCTGGTGCCCATGATGGAGCTACAGACACTATCCCTTTTGACAGTGGTTGGTCCCAAACAGGAAGCTAAACCAGCAGGAGAATTCAAGTTTGGCTACACATGGATTGATAATGACAGTTAATGGAATGACTCAGTTGCCTGTAGGCAGTGTCTGTCAAGAAAGGAAACCCCACCACAATGTAGTGCCTTTTAGATTAAAACAATCTGGCTTCCACACCCATTCCTTCTTGACTAGTGTAAAAAGGCATTCATTGGTGAGTACCTGCCCAGGTGCTAACTACTAATGAAAGCAAAGTCGTAACTACAGACTTCAACATCAAAGGAGCCAATTTAACTCTATGGAAAACTAAGCAGCTGTAACTAGAGTTTCTCAGTTCAGTTTAAGCACAGTTCTTATTTTAGGAAATGGGAGTACAAATTTTAACCTGAGTAAAAAGACGTTGGGTACAGTCACTGTTTCAAATTTTAACTGTCAGCAAGTCTGGCAGAAAAGGAGATCTGCCAAGTATCATTAATTTTTGTTATTTTTTTTTAATGATGCATTCTGCTTATATTCACATCTAAATATTTACAAACACTTTATAGTCTAGTTCTTCTGGAATATTTGTATACTTCTACATTGATTATGACTAGTTAGGTTTTTGCCTAAAGCACAAAAACTATACATGGCTTGTTCATCCCTCAAATATAGTATCCAGCCCATGTCCAGTATCCTAGGGGCTGTGTCTCCTCCCCTGTGATCTTCCTGACACCACAGGTAGGCAGTGAACTCATTTCCCAGAGAAGCCAGGAGTACTTTTAAGGAACTATTTGAGTAACTTTAATAATGAAAAGTAACACTACATGACACTCACACCTCGTTTTCTAAACTGTTCTCCTTACGGCCTCCACCACCACCATTAGGCTAAGCTTAAAATGTCTAGGTTAAATTCTTAACATGCAGTAGATGTTAACGGGGTAGAGCACTGACACAGAAGCGGGGACTTGGAATTTCCAAGTAACTTTGACTTTCCACGTATCTACATGATGTTACATCTTTATTTTATAAACACATGTTTAAAGTAGAACAATCAGAATAGTGATGAAGTGTAACTGGTAGAATGACTCCAGATGGGTACCCCTCGATACAAGGTATAGTTATCCTCCTCTGATGAAGTTTTTTTAATAGTTAAGGAAACTGAGATGCAGAATTCAAGTTTAACCCCGTCAACTTCTGGTAATCAGCTACAAAATATCTGCATAGCTCTGCTCTTTAATATTACTCCTAAAAATAGTATCTTTAAATAAACGTCAATGGTTTTAAGCTTTTGAAAAGTTTGTATTTCCCAATTTCAGGGTAAATATTATGTAACATTTTTATATATTTAAAAAGAGTCCAGGTTAACAGCCACCCCATAATTTCAAGAACATGTAATGAAATCTCAAATCCTTCTAAATAGCTCCTTTTGCCTCTGAGAGTAAGCCACTTCCTGCCCCCAGACCCACATCCTGTCAGACCTAGGCTGCTTAACAAACACGAAAAGCAGACAAACCAGTCCCATTTGCACTCATAATCAGCCAGAAAATCAAGATCTTAGAACGAGAAGGGAACTTTCTGGGCATTCGCATTAAAAAGAGGGCCATTTTAAAACTAGGTTGGGAACAGTTCTGTGCAAAGCTTTCCCTACTGTTCATTGCTTCAGGAAGGCAGAAAGGAACTGCTTTCCATAGGTCTGACAATGAAATGACCACTAGTCATGCCCAAGTTGTAAGCCTGCACTGAAGAGTAACACTGGTGGCCATTTCCGACTTGCTGATGGCATATGAAAATAACGCTCCTCCTGATATCTACTAGCTGTTAGCTTTAAGTCCCTTTTTGGTGAGTGTAAGAATTAACTTCTTCTACACTGCAACAACATATATTGTGTGTTTTATCTAATAGGAAAATAAACCAGAATTCTTAGACACCACTTTCCCTTAGGAAAGGGAAAAGAAATAATCAAAGGATGTTACATTTAGCAAAAGAAACTATTCTTTCTAGAAACACAATCTATAGCCTTCTCATCTCACCCAAGGCAGGCAAATAAAGTGACCTTGAACAAGAATTTATCTCATAAACTCATGAAGTTTAAGTCTTGATTGTGTACCATGTGATTTCAGTTTTACTAGGTATATCATACCTACTTCACCACCAACATACTTCATTGAAATGTACAGATAATTATATACAGAAGATTAAGTTTAGAAACTACTTAGTAAACTTAGTAACCATACACATATGCAAAAGTAAGGGACAAGGCCAAGATGACTATTACATGCTACAGTGAGTTTTAATTCTAGGCTCAGAAAACATAGGGAACTAAAAGCCTACAGATTAAACATCACTATTCACCTGGAACCCCTGGTTCTCTGTGAATTTAAAGGCTGTGAAAAGTTTTTCCTTTCTGATCTGGGGGGTAAGAGGGTGAGTCTAGGAAACAAAGAAAATGTCCAAAAATGTCTTTGCTAACCTGTTATTTTAGAGGACATACGATATAAACCACACTTAAATCTTGTGCCATTGCTGAGATAAATGTTTGTCCCAGGTTAAGATCACGTGAGCAATAATATGCAATGTTAAAGAACATTTCTCCTATAAGAAACTTGAATTAGACAAGATTTGAACTCACCCCAGTCTTTGCTTTTGCCATCTATCAAAAATAATGAGCAAGACCAAAATAGCTTATTTAAAAAAATCCAATCTGAACAGTAAGCTTACAAAATTTGCTTAAATAAGCAAATCCCACCAAATCTTATGGAAAAAAAAAAATTCTGAAATTATACTAAATTAAAAAAAAAAACACCTCAATTTATACTGTCAGTATCAAGGATGTTCCATCTGAAATGGGATAATTTGTACATAATTACGTGACTGGAGAAGACACAGTATATACTTTACAACCCTATCACTCACCCCAACCCCAACCCCAACCCATGGTTTGCTGTATTTCCTGCCCACAGCCCCTGTATGTAGACTGCAGATGGATCTCTTAAAATGGCTACATAAAACTCTACCCAGTAGATATACCTTATTTTATTATGTTCAATTTTCAAATCTGATAAAGTTGCTATTAAGACAATGACTGGTTCCCAGTTGGGCCACAGCACTCTGCCCCATTACTACAGGCCCCCCCAAATATTGGGAATACAGAGTAATAGTGGAAAAAACTGGGGACAAATCATTTTACATGCTTCCAAGTCAGCTGGAGTTTTAAGCACACACGTCCTTTTAAAACATGTGCATGAAGGGTGAGATGGCCCAGATGGGATTAAATCAGTTAGTTACTCATTTGATCCAGAGCACAAAGGTTGCCCCAGCAGCAGGGAACAGGGGACCTGCCCTCACCCTAAGATCCTCCCACCTCAAGACTCAGGCACTTCAGGACAAGCAAAAGTAAAGCATCTCTCCCTTTCTACCCTATAACATGCTTTTTAAAAAGTAAATATTCTATTATGTAAAGTTGAAAACATTCAAAAAAGTAGAGAATAAGTAAGTACCATGATCCTCCAAGCTCTCTTTCTTCAGCTGCAACACCATTCTTCTTTCTTCTACTCTTTCTACCACTTACGTTTTTTTTTTTTCCTTTGGCTGACATATTTTAAGGCCCTCATTCATTATTTCACTTGTAAAAACTTGAGTACTTTGCTCTAAAGCACTTAAAAAAAATCACAATACCACTATCACATCCAACATAATTTATAACAATTCCTCAATACATCAAGTTCAATAAATATTCAATTTTCCTCCATTTCTTTGAAAATGTCTTTTTGCAGTTGATTTGTTCAAGTTATATAATGCACCTTGTTATCACACTACTGCCACATTGCCTTGTTCAGCTAGGTTCTAAATAAAAAATCCAGGTTTCCCACATCTCACCCAAACAGCAATGGATTATGTAAGCAAATACTTCAACATCCCAGACGCCCCACCCTTACTCAACTGAGGCAATGAAACACACCTTAATGAGAATACTATACCAATATACACTATGTGTGTTTAGAAATAGTGACTCCAATCTCATATATATGTGCTAAGCTTTAACCAAGCGACCTGTGGTTCAATTTTCTCTTTAAAAACATAACAGGGCTGGCTCTCCAACCAAGGCATATTTTTCAAGAAATTTACAGATGAAGTAATGGTGCAATAGGCAAAATACTATCAAAACAACCATTTCCCTGAACCACAGCACCTAAGAAAGGATGGAAGAGTAAGTGGGTTTGGCAAATGATGGACTGATCACCAAACTCATGCAAAAACGAGTTCTTGAAGAAAGACCACCATGGTTCACTGTGCAACCCAAGAGTGATTTACCAGAAAACCAACAAAAACACATCACAGTGGGCCCACTCATAAGTCACTCTGCCCAATGGTTTTAGCACTTCAAATAGCAAAGAATTAGAGTAACTCCATCCTTGCCAAAGCTTAAGTGAAAATTTACAACAGCACGCTTACCGCTCCTTGACATTGTATTAGACTTGTGTCTTTCCCACTGCAATGTAAGCTTCTTGAAAGCCAAGTCTTTCTCTCAGGAGGGGCTGAGGAAGATAGGGCTCCCTTTACAACGCCAAACAGAAAGCCTATGTTATGTAGTCAGACCAGTACCTACTTTCCAGAGCATGTTGTCACTGAGGAAAGGTGGGACGATGTGCATTTAAGGCTGAAATATACATTAGCGGGAAATGGGTTCCACCATTCACTGGATGTGACTGCCAATCACACACGTGATAATCCTTTAAAAGGTCCTCTTTGTTCACCAATGTATCCCCAGTACCTGAAAACCTGGCGCACAGTAGGTGCTATTTGTTGAATGAATGAATTTTATGCTAGGTGGTTGTACAGATGTACCTAACATCAATAACTTAAGAAGAATGTATGTGTGTGTGGAGTTCTGAGCTAAGAAATCAGGAGTGGCCAACCCCGAAATTAATTCCTTATCTATGAGGAACATCTGATCCCCCAGCCCATCCCTCGGACCACCACAAGCCCTCTGTTTTGAGTTAAATGAAGGCTGCCAGGTAGAGGCTGTTAGGGGGAGTGTGATAAGTAAAAATGCTATGTAAACTGCATGCTTTTTTGCAAGCCTTCGACAAGCAGTTGCTGTTCCGTCCAGCCCACCACAGCTGGACCCATATGTAAATTTCCAACAAACCTAGTGGTATCCCTGTTGAAGTCAATAGGGTCCTAACAAGGCAGCTGTGTTCATTGTGGCAGCAAAGGGACAAAAAGCAAGGTTACATTTACTTACTGCATTATTTCATTAGGTTGCTAAGTTAGAGGAAAAGAATGACCATCATCATGAGCTAGTAAAGCTTTTAATCAGATTAGAATTTAGCAGGTCCAAGTGGAACCACAGAGCCCTTACCGACCAGGGCCAGGCACAAGGCTAGGTGCTTCCCCTGTGCCATCTCAGCAGGCCTCAAGGGTGGGCAGACAGGATCTTGTTTACAGATGAGGAGGCAGAAGGAGGTGAAAAAACTTGCCCAAGATTACCCACCAAGAGGCAGTTATGTTCATCTATTTGGTCATCCTCCTTCCCTTTATTTATTTGCCAATAAACAAGAATTTAAAGTTCGCTATAAAACAATAATGCTTTAAAAAACAACAGCAACAATGACTTGGGCCAGGCATAGTGGCTCATGGCTGTAATGCCAATACTTCGGGAAACTGAGGCAGGAGGATGGCTTGAAGCCATGAGTTTGAGACCAGCCTGCACAAAACAGTGTGAGACCCCCATCTCTACAGAAATAAAAATAAAAAGATTAGTCAGGTGTGGTCGTGAGCACATGCACTACCCTGAGGAGTTCAAGGTTGTGGTGAGCTATGACTGTGCCACTGTACTCCAGCCTGAGAAACAGCAAGACCACGTCTCAAAAAAACACAAAAACACCACCTATCCTCTTGCTTTGCTGCCAGAAAGACAGAAAAAGCATAAACAAGTACCTGACAGCGTTATAGGTGGAGACGAGTTCTGTGAGTGCAATAAAGTGGGGCAGGGCACAGACAGATGGAGCTGTATTTTAGTGCTCTGAATCAGGATTGAATTTACAAAACATCTGCAGTCAGAAACTCACATATAGACTACAGCAGGTCAAAATATCACTTTAAACTATCAATGAGGAAAAAAGCAATTCATTTGCATAACATTCTCTTTCCAACTCAAATAACAGGTACAAATTGCTTTCTTTTAGCATATGCCAGAAAGCTGTCATTACACAATGGCTTAGCAAGTGTAACACAAGATACTGCCACTTTCTCTACACAAAGACCCACCTGAACACCAGCTTTGTTTAAAACATTACCTCAGCACCACTAAGCCTGCTCCTCAGTGAGTTCCCGCAATAGCCGCCATCCATGCTCAGAGCCCATGAACGCTCAACACTGGCTAACAAAACACATTCTGTTCTTTACGAACAATTTTTTAAAAACTGGAACCAATGGGGTGGATCTACTTCTAAATATCATCAATCTAGCCATAAAATATATACAAGGTTATAATAAATGCTTAACAATAATTACTTTATGCTAGAAGCAGGAGTTGGCCCATTTTTTTTCTGTAAAGGGCCAGTCAGTAAGTATTTTAGGCTTTGAGGGCCTTATTTGGAGTCCATAGCATATTGGTTGTTGCTATTTTAAAAATCTTTCAGAAACATAAAAACCATTTTTAGCTGGTAAACCAAATAAAAACAGGCCACAGCCAGACTCGGCCCTAAGATGACAGTTTACCTCATCCTCAAGTAAAAACAATTATTTACACTATCTGAAATGACAACTGTCCACACTAGCAGTTTTAAATCGATCTCTCAGGTACAGAATGGAAAACAAAATTGTTGCAGAAAAGTTACTTCAAACTTAAAAACAGGAGGAAAATCTGATATACTGACTAGTAGAGTTTGATCCTCAGGTGATACTGGTTCCTCTCCTATCAATAAAAGGTGGGTTCTGGTCAGAAACTTTTTGTTTTCTCAAATACATTAGATTAAAAGGATATTTCCCTAGAAACAGCATTACCATTTACCTATAGACTACAGGAAGGGGTTAATGAATAAAGGAAAACAGAACTGACCACTGCTGACTGGGAAGCCCGCATCCCTCCACATTAACCCAAAGAATCTTGCCAAGCTGGAGGCCTTCCCTGGTCCCCAGGGCACGCTTGGTCTTCTCTGAGGACCTCTATCATGCACTACACTGCATTGTAACTGTCTACATATCTACTCTCACTAGGAGACTGAAAACTCCTTAAAGGCAAAACCAATCTTATTTGTATTGTCCCTGCACCAAGCACATAACGGGATGTAATAGCGCTTGAATACATGAGGGAGGTACCCATGTAACTGATAAGGGAATTCCAACTAGAACACAGAGAGGATGCACAGGAGAGAAAATCAGATCCCTCCCTCTTACTAAGATAACCCAACAGTTCATTCTGCTTTTTCTCTAAGAAGACCAATGGACAAACTTTACCTCATTTATAGGAACCCCAAAGTTTTAGCCAACAGGGTAAGTTTGAAAAACATGAGGGGGAGTGCGGAGAAACACAGAAGAAACAAAGCTTACAGCATCTGAATATGAGTTGTTTGGATTTCACAGTTAAAAACTTTATCTCCGTTTATCTTATGTAACATTCTCTCCACTTAAAAACTTTGACGCCCATTTTACAGCTGACAAAATTGAGGTTCACAGATGCTAAATGGTTTCCCCGAGTATAGGTAAGCAGCAAATTAGCTATGAAATTTTACAGCTCTTTGTGGTTTCATTTTGAAAAAAATTATATTAACTACATCAAGCATCTCAATTAAAAGTCTCTAAGTCACATTATAGCACAATGGGTTTTTTGTTTTGGTTTTTGTTTTTTTTGGAGATGGAGTCTCACTCTGCTGCAGAGGCTGCAGTGCAGTGGCGAGATCTTAGCTCACTGCAGCCTCCACCTCCTGAGTTCAGGCGATTCTTTTCTCTCAGCCTCTCAAGTAGCTGGGATTACAGGTGCGTGACACTTCGCCCGGCTTTTTTTAAATTTTTATTAGAGACAGGTTTCACCATCTTGTCCAGGCTGGTCTCGAACTCCTGACCTCAAGATCCACCTGCCTCCGCCACCCAAGGTGCTGGGATTACAGGTGTGAGCCACTGCGCCTGGCCAGCACAACGGTTTTGTTCAGTTCTGAAAACTACAGAAGTCTGGAAATATTTTTAAATTATATATATAAATATATATATATATATATTTTTTAAATTTTTTTCAAGGTGGAGTCTTGCTCTTTCACCCAGGCTGGACTGCAGTGTCACAATCTTGGCTCACTACAGCCCTCAGCTCACTGCAGCCTTCCCTCCTGGGTTCAGGCGATTCTTCTGCCTCTGCTTTATGAGTAGCTGAGATTACAGGCATCTACCACCATACCTGGCTAACTTTTGTATTTTTAGTAGAGACACGGTTTCATCATGTTGGTCAGGTTGGTCTCGAACTCCTGACCTCAGGTGACCCACCTGCCTCAGCCTCCCAAAGTGCTGGGATTACAGTGTGAGCCACCGTGCTCGGCCTTGGAAAAATGTTTCTATGTCAATAGGCCTAGATGATAAATACGTTAGAAGGAAAATAATGGAATCTTTGGTCTTTTCAACAAACACACATTTAGTGCTGAAATTAAAAACTAATTGGAGTACTTGGGGAGTTCAATGTAGTTACTACTGAAATGAAATAAGGGATAATTCAAAATGCATTCACTGACTTTGAAAGCAGTGAATTTCACTGCTTAGAGCTGAAACATCTACCATTAGAAAGGAGGTATATCAAAACCATCCTAAGAATCTCCAAACTGTCAAAGATACATAAAAGTTTAAGTTAAATAAATTTAAAAATATATATAGTTCACTAAGTGATATTCTTTTCCTTTCCCAAACTATAATTATTAACAACATTATCCAACATTTTTGTTAGAAATCACATTATCAGCCAGGCATGGTGTCTCACAGCTGTAATCTCAACACTTTGGGAGGCCAAGGTGGGAGACTAGCTTGAGCTCAGGAATTGGAGACAGTGAAATCTCAATTCAAAAAATAAAAAAATTAGCTGGGCATGGTAGCATGCACCTATGGTCCCAGTTACCCAGGAGGCTGAGGTGAGAAGATCACTTGAGCCTGGGGGTGGGGATTGAGGCTGCAGTGAGCTGTGATTATGCCACTGTACTCCAACCTGGGTGACAGTGAGATCCTTTCTCAAAAAAAAAAAAAAAAAAAAAAATCACATTATTTCATTAACAAGAGGCCACCGTGGAAGGAATAAGAGGAAAAAAGAGAAACAAGGAATGGGATCTCTTGCTTCCCTATCATTTATAGGGAATGATGTCTAGCTTTTTTTCTCTTTAAAAAGAAAGCCAAACTGGGCACTGCCAAATTAAGCTCTGCTACTGGACTTTCCGCAGAGAGAAATTCTGCCCAAGTACAGGTAAGCAGTAAATTAACTAAAAAGAAGAATTTTAGTTAATTTACTGCTTACCTGTACTTGGGCAGGTAAGCAGTAAAATGGCTCTTTTTCACAGTCATCCTAGCCTCTAGTTAAGTCCCAAATACGAGTAACAGCACTCCTGGCACTTCAGCCAGACTTTAAGAAGGCACTAGGCATTGGTGACTGCTTTCTCCCAGATGGGGGCTCTGGAATCACACTGGGCTTCCTGAGTGAGGTGCAAGAGAAAGGAATATATAATAACTGACCTTTTCATATTGAATTAGCAGTGCCACCTGGAGAGCTTATTTAAAACACAGGCACCTAGGCTGCACCTCGCCCTAGAGGGGAGTCATTATTAGTTCTTCGAGGGACCCAGGATCAACAGTCTCCAGACAATTGTGTACACAACATTTTGAGAACACTGCACTAAATTAACCCTTCCTCTTAGCTTTAGGTATGCACAGTGCGTACATATACTCAGGAAAAACATAAAAAGCTACTGAATTATTTGGATTTACAACTAAAGTAGTTTAAGGAGTCTGGTGCTTTAACATTCTGGGGGGCAGTGGTTGTAGTAATGAAAGAAGGCAAGGACTTCTTTCAACAACCATTGCCACAAATCTATTAATAACATGTACAAATCCAGACTCCCTGCCTTTCCCCTCAACTGATCCTTCACCAGGATTACTTATCTCAGTGAGGGCACCACCACGCATCTACTTGTGCAAGCCAGAAACCAGAAGTCAGCCTCAACACCACCCCTGGCCCTGCATATCCAACCCATCACCAGGCCCTATCAGTTCTACCTAGAAAGAACCCCCAAATGCATCCACTTGTGTCCCCACCACCATCACCTTGGTCCAAGCTATGAGCTACTTCGATGGTCTACTGTAGCTACACTTGCCATCTCCTGCCTATGATTTTCATATTTCAGATCGCAGTCAATTTTTCAAAAGGCAAATGTGATCATGTCACCTCCCAGTCAAAACCCCAAGTTAAACTAAAAAATACCCAAGGATGGCCTACAAGGCATGGCCTGACCTGTCTTCCTCTCTAGCCACATTGGGCTTCATGTGGAACCCCAAACTCACACTACTTCCTCCCACCACAGGGCCTTTGCACAAGCTGTTACCTCTGCCTGGTGAGGTCACTCCCTCAAGGATGCATTCCTGACCTCCCCTATTTGCACATATACCTCATCTACTCTCAGGCCTCATGTACCCCTCTTCAGGCATACTCACTAGAGCTGCAGTTTTACATTTACTCTGGGATGCTATCTGTTCCACAAACCAGACTGTAAATCCACTGATAGGGACTGTGCCTGTGAACATATAAACACATTCATTGTGCCTTGCAGTGTGATCATGGCAAATCACGCATCCTGCCAGCACTTCTCACTGCCACATGGCAAAACCTTAGCTACCTAATTCACTACTGTCCCTCCTGGAGGAGGGGTGGAAATAGATGCCACGTGTCCTCCTAAATTGTATGTGGGTGCATTCAGTAAATTCTGTCCCTGTTAAAATATTTAATACAAAAAGTTATGTATTCCCAGAGAGGCAAGGTAATCTCAGAACTGACCTTAAAATTTTGGCACAGTAGAAATTTGAATAGAATTTCAGAGTTTTCCTAATGAAAGGTAAACCTGCTTTTGTATGAGAAATGTCTATGACAACACTTCAGAAATGAACATGTAAGATGTGTTCGAGCCACTTAAAGACGTTTTGGCTCTATGGTTCTCATGACAGTTTGAAGAGATTTTGGCCTTGAACACAACACCCTTGTCCTTCCTGACCTTGACTACAGTGATTTTCCTTGCTAATTCCCCATGCCTTCTTTTCATTGGGTTGAAGAAATCAAGCATGGGAGAAAGGAGGGAGAAAGGCGCTCCATAGTCACCCTAACATAAAGGGGTGGGCAGAGAGGATGCCCCTGGTACCAATGATCTGAGCACCAGCCTACACCTCTTCCCAGATGGGGCGGACCCACAAGGTCACACAGCACACCACGCCCTGGGAACTGGCCTGATCTGAGGCCAAGGCTCCCTCTGGAACCCCAAATCACCCTCTTTGGAGGTCAGCTAGTCACACATGAACAGAGGCCCTAAGCAGCTGTGGGAAAAGCAAAACCAGACGATAGACCACACTGTTCCTCCCTGCAGAGTGCCATGCCGCCCCGCCCTAAACAAGATTCAGCTGAAATGTTACTTCTCAAGTCTGCCGATTTCCCCATCAGATGATTTTCTTTCTTTTTTTTTTTTTTTAGAGAAAGAGAGAGGGGAAGTTTTTTTTAAGAGAAAGAAAGAAGAGAAAAAAGAGGGAGAGAGAACGAGAATCCTGCTCTATTCCTCAGGATTTCATTTAAATCTGTGAAATGCTTATGCAATTACTAAAAAGTGATTTATTTCCTATCATGTAATCACTTTTAGAATAGGTGTGATATAATATTGAAAAAATATACGTTTTGTGGATATGGGGTGGTAGGTTCTGTAAATATTTATTAAATTTGCTTGTTCCAGGTCTGAGTTCAAATCCGTTTTTTTTTGCTCTCCATTAGGTTGGTAGATCTACCTCCATTAAGTCTTTGTGTGTCCTTGCCTACAAAAAAGGTCTGAATACAGCGTACCGATGGGTTTTAACTTTTTATTCAGTTTGTCTAACTGTATGTTTTGATTGGGGCATTTAATCCCTTTAAGTTTAGGCTTAAAATTGATATATGTGAATTTAATACTGTTATTTAAGGCTAACTAGCTGTTTGCCTGTTAGTTGATATAAATTCTTCATTGTTGTAATATTCTTTACTTTTTGATAAGTTTTTAGGATAACTGATGCTGGTTGTTCGTTTCTGTATATAGTGCTTCTTTCAGAAGTTGTTGCAAAACAGGCCTGGTGGTAACGAAATCTCTTGAGTTCTTGCTTGTTCGCAAAAAATTTTATTTTTCCTTGGCTTGTAAAACTTAGTTTGGCTGGATATGTGATTCTGGGTTGAAAGTTTTTTTCTTTAAGGATGTTAAATATTAACCCCCACTCTCTTCTGGCTTGTAGAGTTTCTACTGAGAGATCTGCTGTGAGTCTGATAGGCTTCCCTTTATGGGTAACC
>PVKP010034391.1:0-24275 GCA_004027715.1 Plecturocebus donacophilus
CACAACCTCCGCCTCCCGGGTTCAAGGGGTTCTCCTGCCTCAGCCTCCTGAGTAGCTGTGATTACAGGTATGCGCCCCCACATCTAGCTAATTTTTTGTATTTTTAGTACAGACGGGTTTCCCCATGTTGGCCAGGCTGGTCTCGGACTCCTGACCTCAGGTGACCCACCCGCCTCGGCCTCCCAAAGTGCTGGGATTACGGGTGTGAGCCACCGCGCCGGCCACATCTGTGTTTCTAAGACCTGCTTTCCTCTGATCTGGCTTCATCCTCAAAGAGGCAAAGGTGGCTACCAACACCTCAGCACCTGCTGCTACCAGCTAAGAGACCAGAGCAAACAGAGCACCTCCATCCCAATAGTGCCACCAAAGTTTCAGGCCCACCCGTGAGTCAATTCCTGAGATGCTGATTGGCCAGACATGGGACATGTGTCCCTTCGCATATCAGGAAGTGATGTGATCTCCACTTACACTGCACAGGCTGAGAGTGGGGTTGGTCTGGATCTCTGAGGAAAACAGAAAGTACTAGAATCAGAATAAAAAGGAAATAAATGTGGGGTGGGAAAAGCAACAGAGGCTCACTTCAGTGTGCATGAGATACTTTTCTGAGTAACATGGGAGGGTGGGTTTGTCTGGGGATCTACAGAATGTGTGTTTATGCGTGTGTAGGCGGGTGGAAGCATGTCTTTGAGGAGCGCAGCTGCATTAAGGATTGGTTTGGAACGGAGGCCCGGGGTTTGGAGGCCTGGATTTGGCTGCTATTTGATATTTTATTTTATTTTTTGAGATGGGGTTTCACTCTTTTGCCCAGGTTGGAATGAAGCGGCTGGATCTCGGCTCACTGCAACCTGTGCCCCCCAGATTTAAGCGATTCTCCTGCCTCAGCCTCCCGAGTAGCTGGGATTATAGGCACGTGTCACCAGGCCCAGCTCATTTTTGTATTTTTAGTAAAGACGGGGTTTCGCCATGTTAGCCAGGCTGGTCTCGAACTCCTGACCTGAGGTGATCCACCTGCCTTGGCCTCCCAAAGTGCTGGGATTACAGGCGTGAGCCACCGCTCCTGGCATTGGCCACTACTTTAGATAGGGCAGTTGGGAAAGGCCTCTTTGTGGAGATGACATTTAACCTGAGCCCCGCGGGGTGAAAAGAGCTTGTCTTCATCTTCATGAGGGTGGGGGATGGTTTAGAGGTAGGAATTGTCTTGGGATGATCAAAGCACAAAATGCTGACCAGCGAGACCAGAACGTGGCACGCAGTGGGGAGGCGGGATCCTGTGGCCTTCGTAAAGCCCTTGTTGAGCACTCGCGTGGGAAACCATGACACAGTCTTAAGCAGAATCAGCAGAGTCCAGTGTCACGCAAGCTTTGAGGACTATCAGAAGGAGGATGGGCCAGTCGGGAGCCTGCTAAAGAGAAGTGAAGGAGGAAAGAGAAGGGGGGAGCTTTCTGTCACCGTCCTGCTCTGTTGAGGCACTTTTCATATGTTGAATGTTTAACACAACCCAACTCACACTGGGGCCTGGTGCAGCGTCTTACACCTATATCCCAGCACTTTGAGAGGCCGAGGTGAAAGGCTTGGCCACAGGACTTCAAGACTAGCCTGGGCAACACAGTGAGACCCTGTCTGTACAGAAAAATGGAAAAACTGGCCAGGCATAGTGGTGCATGCCTGCAGTCTCAGAACTCAGGGAGCTGAGGTGGGATGATGGCTTGAGCCTAGGAGGTCAAGGCTGCAGTGAGCCATGATCGTGCCATTGCACCCCAGCTTGGCGACAGAGTGAGACCCTGTTTCACACACACACACACACACACACACACGCGCACGCACAGAATGGTATGGTTACCCTTACTTTACCAACAAGCAACCTGCACACGGCGGAGCTAAACCACCATCCCAAGGCCACAAAACCACTGAATGTCTAAGCCAGGATATGTCTGAATATGAAGACCCCTCTGGAGTGCCGGGTCCCAGAAGCTCTAAGCTTGGTGATGAACCTCGTGGACCCTGCAAAGCTTCTCACCACGTCAGGTCCTGTTCAGCCTATTTTGCAGAGAAGGAAACCCAGCAGCCTGGAGCTTCGCTCACCTGGCCCGGGTTACCTGGCCGTGGAATGCCCCTCAGCGAAGTTCCCCGAGAGGCAGGGGTTAAACCGTGAGTCCTAGAACCTCAGCTTGCATCCCACCCTGGAATTTTCCTCCAACTTGCAAAATCAGGCAAGCTGCCAAGCCATATATACATTGCTGGGTTGCCAGGCAACGCCGTGCTTTTTCTGGGAAGGAGCACAATGTGGTCACTGTGCTGCAGACGCCAGGTTCCAGATGGAAGAGAGACTCTAATCCCCGCTTTCACGGCTGCTTGGCACGTTTCGCTCCTGAAATCTTGCTTGGGCCAGTTTTCACTCTGACTCTCTAGTGAGGCCATTTTGTCTCATTCCGTTTCTGATATTTAAACTTTAATCCTTCACAAGTTAGTTTTAGCAGAGCAGGAAATGGCAGAGAGGGCTGGAGGTGAATTCAGATGCAACGGAGATGGCACTTACACCTTTCGATGAAAAAGACACGTGATTCCGCGATGTTGCAGTCGTGAATTGTGCTGCTATAAACATGCGTGTGCAAGTGTCTTTTTCAAATAACGACTTCTTTTCCTCAGGGTAGATACCCAGCAGTGGGATTGCTGGATCAAATGGTAGGTCTACTTTTAGTTCTTTAAGGAACCTCCGTACAGTTTTCCATAGTGGCTGTACTAGTTTACACTCCCACCAGCAGTGTAAAGTGCTCCCTGTTCACCGCATCCACGCCAGCATTACTGTTTTTGGTTTTTTGATTATGGCCGTTCTTGCAGGAGTAAGTGGTATCGCACTGTGGTTTTGATTTGCATTTCCCTGATCATTAGTGACGTTGAGCATGTTTTCATGTTTTTTTGGCCATTTGTGTATCTTCTTTTGAGAATTGTCTAATTCATTTCCTTAGCCCATTTTTTGATGGGATTGTTTTTTTCTTACTGATTTAATTGTAGATTCTGGATATTAATCCTTTGTCAGATGTAGAGATTGTGAAGTTTCTCCTGCTCTGCAGGCTGTCTGTTTACTCTGCTGACTGTTCCTTTTGCTGTGCAAAAGCTCTTTTGTTCAGTTAGGTCCCAGCTATTTATTTACCTTTGTTTTTATTGCATTTGCTTTTGAGTTTTTGGTCATGAAATCCTTGCCTACGCCAGTGTCTAGAAAGGTTTTTCCAATGTTATCTTCTAGAATTTTTATATTTTTAGAGCTTAGATCAATCAACGTGTGGATAAACAAACTGTGGTATATGTATATATGTGATGGAATACTACTCAGCCCTAAAAACGAATGAATAAACAGCATTTGCAATGACCTGGATGAGACTGGAGACTATGATTCTAAGTGGAGTAATTCAGGAATGGAAAACCAAACATCATATGTTCTCACTGATATGTGGGAACTACGCTATGAGGATGCAAAGGCGTAAGAATGACACTATGGACTCTGGGGACTTGTGGGGAAGAGTGGAGGGGGCAAGGGATAAAAGACTGCAAATATGGTGCAGTGTATACTGCCTGGATGATGGGTGCACCAGAATCTCACAAATCATCCATCAAGAACTTACTCATGTAACCTAATACCAACTGTACCCCAATAACTTATGGAAAAATAAAGTAATAATAATAAAAGATGCGTGAGCAAAGTGACTAACAGGCAAATGATAGAAGGAAAAGAAAAGACCCATGAAGTCAGAAAGAAAGATGTCACTTCTTGAGTGATCAGGGAATGGAAATCAGAACCACAGAATGTCAGGATCAACTCTCTGAGTGATCTAAACATAAAACTTGTGATACAGGCCAGGGCTGGTGAGAGTGGGCAGAGTAAGTGTGTGCTCTCGTACACGGCAACAGGGGACTTTTCGGGTATGATGTCTCAGAGTGATTTTACAGGACTTACCAACATTTTGAATATGTCTGACCCCCCAACACAGCAAATGTGCTTCCACTAATTAATCTTGCAGAAATACTCAGAGAAGTGCACATTTCAGTTGACAATTACAAAATACTGGAGATCCTCTATCGATATAGAAATGGTAAAATAAATGGCATTGCATCATACCATTAAATCACAGAAAAGTGATGCAGAGATGTGTGTTTGGGTGTAGGATGCTGCCCTGCCTGGGACATACTGTTGGGTCGGACAGGGAAAAATATTAAGTTGGTGAATGATATATAGAGTCTGAATTCAATTCTATTGAAAGAGGATATATGTATATATTTAGTTGTATTATATTTTTAATACAATAGCTGGGACTCTAGGCATGTGCCACCACGCCTGGCTCATTTATTTTGTAAAGATGGAGTCTCCGTATGTGGCCCAGGCTGGTGTCAAACTCCTGGGCCCAAGTGGCCCTCCTGCCGTGGCCTCTCAGAGTGCTGGGATTATAGGCGTAAGCCACCGTGCTCACCCAGAAAAAGAAAATATTAATACTGGCCATCACTTTGGGATTAAAAAGTTGTCAAAAATACACTGTTAATTTCAAAAACAAGGGCAAGTTGCCACACAGTATGCAGAATGTGATTTGCTGTCTATAAAAAGGAACACTGTGTGTGCGCACATGCGTGTGTGTACACAAACACATATACTATGTATACATCTTTTGCACAAAAATTCAGAGACGGTGAAAGCAAGAAAATCTGGCTAGCGATGGGCCCTGTGGGACTGGTAGAATATTTTTGCTTTTTTGCTTTCTATATTTCTATATAGTTTGAAGTTCCTCAAAGGTTGCATTTTTTTAATTTTAAAAAAGATATTAAAAATACTTTTAAGAAACTACCATAGTCCTACTACTCAAACAGCAGTAATTTTAGCAATTTTCTGTAGGAATCTCTCCCTTTCTATATACATCTATTTTTGTCTATCCCCCTGCTGTATATACACACATACCACAAACTCCTATGTTTTATACGTGTGTATATAGATATGATTTTTTTTTTTTTTTTACAGATTCTTGCTTTGCCACCTAGACTGAAGTGCAGTGGTGTGATCTCAGCCCACTGCAACCTCCGCCTCCCAGGTTCAAGCGATTCTCCTGCCTCAGCCTCCTGAGTAGCTGGGACTACAGGCGCCCACCAGCATGCCCGGCTAAGTTTTTGTATTTTCAGTAGAGATAGGGTTTCGCCATGTTGGCCAGGCTGGTCTTGAACTCCTGACCTCAAATGATCTGCACACCTTGGCCTCCCAAGTGTAGCCGGCAGTGTCCTCAGGGCCTCCCTGTGTGCAGCGAGGAGAGTGGGTTTGTGGTCACAGCTGGAGGTTCGGGAAGGCGCTTGAGAAGCTACTGGGGGCTGCGGTTACTCAGGAGCCAGCGGCGTGTGCTGGACCCACACTGGGAGGGCTGAGAACAGTGAACACATCCAAGGGGGACTCTGCCCTGGAGTCGGGGCACAGCTCCGAAGAGGACTAGACCAAACAGGAGAAAGGTGTTTCCAGTCAGAAGCAAGGAGACTTCGTTGCTGGCCGGATGAGAGAAAGGGGAAAGAAAGCCAGTGGACACGACCCCCAGATTAAGGCGATGGAGGCAAAGGACACCGGCAAGGCTGTCCTGGGTGGACGGAGGGAGGGGAGTCTGGAGTCTGCTGAGTTCCAGGGCAACCCAGTTACGAGTTGAGGAAGAAACAGGGTAGCAGTTCCTCAAAATCTCGAACACAGAGTTGCATGCAATCCAGCCACTCCTCTCCTGGGTCCATACCAAGCGAAATGGAAAGCAGGAACTCAAAGAGGTGTTTGCAGACCTGTGTTCATAGCAATGTCACTCATAACAACCACGGAGCAGAAGACGCCAAGTGCCCACTGGCAGATGAATGGAGAAAGAAAGCATGGTGCGTAGACACAGGAGAAGATGATTCAGCTTTGAAAGAAAACTCCGACATCTGCTGCAGTATGCAGGAGGCTTGGAAACATTATGACAAGTAAAGTAAGCCAGACGCAGAAGAACAGGTGCTGCATGAGTCCACTTCCAGGAGGGACCCAGAGGAGTTAATCAGAGTAGAAGGAAGGGTGGTGGGCTGGGCGCGGTGGTGCTCGCCTGTGATCCCAGCACTTTGAGAGGCCCAGGTGGGCAGATCATGAGGTCAGGAGTTCAAGACCATCCCGGCCAATATGGTGAAACCCCATCTCTACTAAAACTACAAAAATGAGTCGGGCGTGGTGGTGCAGGCCTGTGATCCCAGCAACCTGGGAGGCTGAGGAAAGAGAACTGCTTGAACCTGGAAGGTGGAGTTGCAGGGAGCCGAGACTGCTCCAACGCACGCCAGCCTGGACAACAGAGGGAGATTCCATCAACAAAAGGAAGGAGAGAGAGAGAGGGAAGGAAGGAAGGAAGAGTTCCAGGGGCTAGGGGAGGAAGAACAAGGC
Organism: Plecturocebus donacophilus; assembly: GCA_004027715.1. Taxonomy (NCBI): domain Eukaryota; kingdom Metazoa; phylum Chordata; class Mammalia; order Primates; family Pitheciidae; genus Plecturocebus; species Plecturocebus donacophilus. The sequence goes on from PVKP010034391.1 coordinate 6,413, forward strand.
GTTAATACCGAACAGGTGCCAAATTTCCGCTTGGCACGATAAAAAGAGTTCTGGAGACGGATGGAGGATGATCGTACCGAACTGTACATCTGAACATGGTTATGATGGTCTGTGCTGTGTATTTTAGCACAATGAAAATTAAAAAAAAAAAAAAAAGAGTTGAGAAAGGAGGGCTGGCCCCCAGTGGAGGTTGAAAGTTATTTGATTCTCTCCCTCAATGGAGAACAGCTTAGAGCAAAAGAAAAGTAGGCGGAGGACAGCCCATCTGGAAGCTACAACTTCCAGGAGGGGTAGAACCCACCGCGGCCTCAGTGCTGACCCCGGGAGCCCAGGAACTGCAGAGGGGGTGGGATGCAGATTTTCACCACACGGACCGCCAGCATGTGGCTGTCCCCCCTCCTCCTTGTTTTTAAAATTAATTATTTTAAATTTCAATACTTCAAGGGTACAGTTGGCTTTTGGTTACCTAGATGAATAGCAAAGTGGTGAAGTCTGGGATTTTAGTGCACCCATCACCCAAGTAGTGTATGATGTACGCAGTGGGTGATTCTTTTATCCCTTAAACCCTGCTCAGTGGAGAGCAACCTCTTTTCTGAGTCATCAGCGTCCATGACACCGCTCTGTCTGCCTTTAGGGACCCACAGCTTAGGTCCCACTGAGAAGTGAGAACATACAGTATTTGGTTTTCTGTCTCAGAGTTACTTCACTTAGAATAATGGCCTCCAGCTCCAACCAAGTTGGTGCAAAAGACATAAGACATTATTTCATTATTTTTAATGGCTGAGTAGTAGTCCACAGCATGCATATACATCTATCTGTCTATCTATCTGTCTATATCACATCTTCTTTGCCTGCTCATTGGTTGATGGGTACTTGGGTTGATTCCATGTCTTTGCAATTGTGGATTGTGCTGCAATAAACAAATGAGTGCAGGTGTGTCTTTTATATAGCGACTTCTTTTCCTTTGGAATGGTAGATCGCTTTTAGTTTTCTGAGGAATCTCCAGGCTGTTTTCCGTGACGTTTTACTAATTTACTCTCCTATCAACGGATCCTCAGCACTCCCTTCCCGCCACACCCACTCCAGCGTCTACTGGCTTTTGTCTTTTTAAAAACGGCCATTGTAACTGAGGTAAGGCATTGTCCCACTGTGGCTTTCATTTGCAGTTCCCCGAACTACTTCTTTTTTTTTTTTTTAATTGACTTCAGGTTCTAGGATACATGTGCAGAGCATGCAGGTCTGTTACATAGGCACACGCGTGCCATGCTGGTCTGCGGCACCTGTCAGCCTGTCATCAAGGTTTTCAGCCTCCCATGCATCATCTATTTGTCCTAAGCTCTCCCTCCCTGTGCCCCCCAACCCTGACGGGCCCCAGTGTGTGATGTTCCCCTCCCTGTGTCCATGTGTTCTCATTAAAACTTCTTTTTAAAAACAGTTTTGCTCAGGTAAAACATCGTAAAATAGACTGCATAAAGTGTATAATTTGGTAAGTTTTGACATCTGTTTGTACCCATGAAATCTTCACCACGATCAAGATAGTGAACATATCCATCACCCTCAAAACTTTCTTTTTGGTCAGGCATGGTGGCTCACTCCTGAAATCCCAGCACTTTGGGAGGCTGAGGCAGGCAGATCACCTGAGGTCAGGCGTTCGAGACCCGCATGACCAACATGGTGAAACCCCGTCTCTACTAAAAAATACAAAAATTAGCCAGGCATGGTGGCACGTGCTGGTAATCCCAGCTACTCTGGAGGCTGAGGCAGGAGAATCACTTGAACCCGGGGCACAGGTTGCAGTGAGCTGAGATCACACCACTGCACTCCAGCCTCAGTGATAGAGCAAAACTCCATCTCAAAAAAAAAATTCTTTTCGTCATTGTGTAACCTCTGTCCTAGTGCCTGTGCACAGTTATCCCTCAGCAACCCCACACAGGCTTTGTGCCTCTATATTTCATCTGCTTTTCCAGGGTTGTAGACACAGGGAGGTGTGGTCTGTTCTCTTTCCTTGTGGTCTGGCTTCTTTCATTCCATTCAATGACTTTTAGATAATTATATGTTGCTGCGAGTATCAGTAGTTCATTCCTTTCCATGACTGAATGAGGGTGTATGGATGAACCACAATGGATGTATCCACTCATCTGTTGATGGCCATTTGGATAGGTGCCCACTTTGCTATTATGAATAAAGCTGATACGAGTATTCCTATCTTGCAGGAACAGCGGTTTCCTTGTCTCTTGGGGCAATACCTTGGAATGAAGTGGATCACATGATGTGTGTGTGTCTGTGGGTTTTTTTTTTTTTTTTTAGACAGGGTCCCTGTTGCCTGGGCCAGAGTACAGTGCTATGATCTCAGCTCCCCGCAGCCTTAACTTCCTGGGCTCAAGAAATCCTTTCACCCCAGCCTTCTGAGCAGCTGGGACTATAGGGGTACACTACCACGCCCGGTTAATTTTTTGTATTTTTAGTAGAGACAGTTTCACCATGTTGCCCAGGCTGGTCTTGAACTCCTGGGCTCAAGGGATCCACCTGCCTAGGCCTATCAAAGCGCTGGGAATTCAGGCATGAGTCACCGCGACCGGCTCTGTCTCCTTCTTCATGATTCACGGGACACTGATTTGGTCCAGGTGGCAACATACTGAATAATTCGTTGGTCTAAGTATGTCCCCAAGAGAGCATACGTTTGTTGTTGACCTGAAATTCCAATTGCACCAGGTGTCCTATATTTGTATTTGCTGAATCTGGCAATTCTTTTCCTCTGGCTTCTCTGAGGCCTCTGCCCAGGCGGTATCTCCCCAGTCTTTCCTGACTCCTTCCCACACCCACTTAAATTGCAGCCCCTTCGTCCCCCACCCTTCGTTCTTTCACACCTTCTCCCCGCTTCTCAGACCTGTTGCTGTACATCAATCTGTTTGCACGTTTTATTATTTTATTATTATTTTGAGACAGATTCTCACTGTGTCACCCAGGCTGGAGCACAGTGTCTCAATCTCAGCTCACTGTGACCTCCACCTTCCGGGTTCAAGCGATTCTCCTGCCTCAGCCTCCCGAGTATCTGAGGCTACAGGCACCCACCACCACGCCTGGCTAATTTTTATATTTTTAGTACAGACAGGGTTTCACCATGTTGGCCAGGCTGGTCTTGAACTCCTGACCACAGGCGATCCTCCCACCTCGGCCTCCCAAACTGCTGGGATGGCAGGCTTGAGCCCCCGCACCAGGCCTGTTTGCACATTTTCTGCTGCCCCCAGTACAAAGTCAGCAGCAAGAGGTCAGGATTTTTTTTTTTGAAATGAAGAGAGGTCAGGAATTTTACCTGCCTTCTCAACGTTTTATTCCCAATATTTAGACCAGTGCCTGGCACATAGTAGATACTCAAATTATATTTTGAATAAATCTAAGCCCCAGCTTCCTTTTGCTACACCAAGACCACAGCTCCTGCTGGTAGCTTTACACTAAGAACTTCTGCAATCTGCCAAGATCATGCGTGCACGGGCCTCCGGGCAGCTGTGTCCAACGACGTGATTAACTGCTAAGCCCCCCTGGATCGATGCATTCCTTGGTCAGCACATTTTCTTCCCAGTAGAGAGGCTAGAGACCCAGCGATGTGATGTAATCCCCACCACACCCCTGTGAGACGAATCCCCTAACCATTTCAGCTTACAGACGAAAGATTTGGAGCACAGAGCCATTAAGGACAGCTCAAGGTTGGACGTGAGATTGGCGTGGTTTCGTGCAGTGGATGGGAACCAGGACCCAAAATAGGGTTCAAGAGGAGTCTACTTGGGGGTGGAGCAGTGGAGACAGTCACCTGAATGTAAGAATGTCATGCTGTGAGCCATCGTCAATGGGTTTTGGGGTCTGGGGGTGAGGAGAAAGATCTGGGCTAGAGCTGTCATACACTGATGTTGGCCGGGCCGTGGCTGTGGCTGAATTATCTCAGAAGAAATGGATTACCTCAGAAACGATAAAAGGCGACTAAGACCCTCCACACCCTCGGTGGAATGCCTGAGTGCTGGTGGACGCAATATCTGTTAAGACTGATCTCAGCTCAGTACCCAAGAGAAACCCCCCACAATGGCTTCAAGGAGCAAAGGATTTATTTTTCTTTTGTAACTGAGGGTAGATTGTCATGGCTCTCTGACCTTATCAGGGATGCAGGCTCCTTACTCTTTCCTCCTTTCATAGCACACCCAGACGTCTTTCCTATGGCTGCAGAATTTTTCTTCTGTAACTGAGAGTGTCATGGCTCACTGATCTCATCAGGGATCCAGGATCCTTTCCTCTTATTCTCTCCACCTTTCATAGGACACATCTTTCTCATGGCTGCAAAATGGCTGCTGTGCTTCCAGGCATCACATCCATGTTCCAGGCAGATAGAAAAGGGAAAGACAATAACCCTTCTCCTTACAAAGCCTTGCTTTTTATTTGAGAATGGATGGCAGAAGGATTTTCACCCATGTCCTATTGGCCAGAACTGTCTCACTTGCCCCATTTATACAGTTGCAAGCGTTTCTGGGAGAAAATATTTTTGACTGAGCACATTGCTGTTCTGGACAAAATCAGAGGTTGTTAGCATTAAACAAGAGAAAGGGTGGAATGCATAGTAGGAAGGCAAGCAGAATGCCTGGGACAGTCAGTAACAAAATGAGGAGAGAACTTTGAGAAGAGCGGGGTCTAAGTAGGATCCTCAAAGTGAGGAAGGTCTCCAGAGGGAATGCTGAAGGCGGTTTCATTTTAGGAGGCAAGATCTGGGGGAGAGTTGGGAAGGGAACTGAAGAAGCCCGCAGATGCCCTCACTGCTACCCACCCACGCAGGCACGATCGTTCCCTTTCTGCAGATGGCAGAATGCAGTCTTATGGAAGTTCACAGCCCCGGTCACTGTTGTAACCTCTTGAAGCATTTATATATTTGAATAAATAGTCAATACGCTTGATACAGACCTTTTATTAAAAGCACAATAGAATATGTATTAGTGAATTTTCTTTCCCGTCTCTGTGTCCCAGCTCTCTTCCCAGGAGGCAACCCCGGCTAACAATTACCGTTGGATCCATATTCACGGTGTTCTCACATTCACTGTGGATGTGCGTAGAGCCATGAAACATTCAAGACCCTCACTGCGCAGGTTCCCAGAGGAGGTGGTCTGAGGTCTTCGCCTTCTTGTCTCAGCTCTTACATTGTAAACAACTGTCCTTTTGGGTGTCTACTGAGTGCCACATTTTTTTTTTGCATTTTTGTTGGTGATAGGGCTGTTAAAAATGGCTCAGAAGCATCGTGCTGATATGCTGTCTGGAGTTCCTAAGCGCAAGAGGCTATGATGTGTCTCCTGGAGAAAATCTGTGTGTTCGATGAGCTTCCTTCGGCATGAGCTATAGTGCTACTGGCCATGAGTTCAATGCTAGTGAGTCAGCAGTATATATTGATTAAGGTGTCTTTAACCAAAAACAGGCATAAAGCAAGGTTTTGTGTTGATCAGTTAACGAAAATGCAGGAACCTGAGTGTGTTAACCTCTTCTTTTTCATTTTCTGTATTTGTGATGCTTTGACATTGGAGAATGTGCTGATCCCAGCAAGCCTGCCTTTTCCAGAGCCAGCTAGTTCCTAGAGATTGAAACAAGCTCCCTGGGAGTGCACCTCTCTTATGCAAACCAGTCAGTCCAGACCCCACGCCCTTCAACTACCACCTGTGTGGCGTTCCCACAAATGACCACATCCCCCACGCAGTCCAGGTGCAAGACACCTAGTGGTCGTTACACCTGGGAGCCCGCTGAAAGTTTTCCAAGTAGTCAGTCTGCAGGCTGCCTACCCCCAACTCCTGGTTCCCTCCCAAGGAAACCAGGCCACCACACCCGGCTAATTTTTGTATTTTCAGTAGAGATGGGGTTGCACCATGTTGGTCAGGCTGGTCTCGAACTCCTGAGCTCAGGTGATCCACCTGCCTCAGCCTCCCAAAGTGCTGAGATTACAGGTGTGAGCCACTGCACCTGACCCTGTTATCACTGTTTTAACCCTAACTTGTACACCACCAGGAGTTACAGTGGCAGCTTGCTTTGTGACCGGTTTCTCCCTTTCACAGCACCGTAGGCTATGCATCCCTGGACACGTAGGCTGTGTCCCTAGCAAGCTCTCTCCTCCAGTACCCATCCACAAGCATTCCATCTTGCCCAGGGAGAAGTAGGCTATCCAACTAACTCTGCTTCTTGCAGGACTTGGCATTACAGCCCAGAGGGGAACTGGAATTGCCTTGTCAACTTAGAGCCAGCTCTGGAAGGGAATAGCCAACGACATTGATGCCATGGCTGAAACCTTCACAACTGGGCAAGAACAGAGCAACTCTCCAGCAGCTGCAGTCCTCAGAAATCCCTGTGCTAGGTACGTTAATGGCAGCACAGGGAGGAATTCGTTTAGCCTCAGATTAAAAATGTTGCTTTTGGGTAAGTCGATTGGGAAAAGTACAAGACAACGTCAGACCTATACGGATTGGCTGCTGGGCACATACGTGCCCCATACTTTGCCCATGATGACCTGGCCCAGGGCTGGGTGGTCAAGTGGATGGGCCTTGGGTGGCAAACTGCAGTGCTGGGAATCAGACCCGGTTCTCCTGATCCCTGGAGGGCTGCCTTTGGTGTTATGAACACGCCACCAGGCACAAAGTGCTGGATGTTGGGTGTCTCATTCACCTCCCATGGCCTTTTACGGAGTTCAGCGGATCTCATCATGACAAGACCATGATCTGACAATGACAAAAAGTACCGATCTCCCTATCACATGACTCCTGAGGAGAGGAAAGCGGATTTGAGCTAAGGGCAGGCGAATTAGAAAGTTGGTGCAAATCAAGACAGAGCAGTTTGATTTTTAACACATGGCCCCGTTTTCCAAAGGCAAACTCAGCTCATCAGCCTACTGTGAGATTTTTCCCCTAGGCTGAAAAGCCAGGTTTGATTCCAAGAAATGTATACATTGCAGTGCAATTAGGCAAAGGAACAGGGTTCTTGGAGCCACACCGCCCCATGGTCAGTGTTTGGGAGACATCTACTTCCTGACCGTAAACAGATTTAAATACACCATCTGTTTTGCAGCTATCTCTCGGAACCGTTTTCAGTCAGTTTTTCTCTCTCATTTTCGGGTTCTGACGATCTTATTGTCTTTGTATGTTTTAAAAACATGACATAAGCCAGTATTGCTTTTATCTTTTTCATGTGCTTGGCTTGATTATTTCAAGGTAATTTATATACCTTCATTTGTTGCATAAAAGTAAAAAGTGAAACTTTTTTTACCTGTTTCTTTTATCATTGAGGCACAAAGAATAAGAGCTTTCAAAATAGTATTTGGTTTTGTCCTTTAACTGGTAGAAGGTCAGCATTTTGTTTTTGCTTTTGTTTTTCTATTTCTGATAGATAAACAGACACAGAAAAAATGGTGTACAGAAGGTGGTTAAATTGTGATAATATCCTCTAATTTCTGTTAACTTTGGATCATTCTAATAATGTTTATTCTTGTTTTGAGATTTTTTTTTTTTTTTTTGAGACAAGGTCTCTACAGAATGAAGATTTGTTCTGTCATTCACCGAAGTGCGTGGTGCAACCACAGCTCACTGCAGCCTCAACTTCCTGGGCTCAGCTGATTCTCCCACCTCAGCCTCCCAGGTAGCTGGAAAGGCAGACAAGCACCACCATGCCCAGCTAATTTTTTGTATGTTTAGTAGAGATGGGGTTTCACCACGCTGGCCAGGCTGGTCTCGAACTCCTGACTTCGTGATCTGCCCACCTTGGCCTCCGAAAGCGCTGGGATTACAGGCATGAGCCACTGTGCCCAGCCTCGACCTCCTTCATTTATGCCATCAGTCACTCTTTATTACCTGTCTATGCTGCAGACCAGGTTTCCTGTGTTTTCTGAAGACTATGATCCTCTCTGTCAATCTGCCCTGCTAAATCAGTTCTGCTCACAATCACCTGCTGAGACATGTCTACACGGTGGACTGGGTCACAACCTACATCACCGTCTGACAGCTGTTACAGCTCAGTGCCCAACCTAAACTTTCCACTGAACACCTCTAGCGGAAACCAAGGACCTCCCCGCAGCTCTGCCAAATTAACTTACCGAGTCCCCGTTTACCGAAAGCTAGTTCTCCAAATGATCACATTGGTATGACTTCCCAATTTGCTAGTTTATCCCACGTCTTTTTTCTTAAAAAGAAAAGTAGAAACATTTAATTTCACTTATTTAACAAACACTTGTGGGGTTTTTACTGTATACCAGGTGCTGACCTAAGCGCTGGGGTGAAAGTCGTGAGTAAGAGAGCAAACATTCTCATCCTCAGGGAGCTTCCAGGCCAGCAGAGGAAACAGGCAGAAAGGACACAAATACGTTCATAACACAGGTGGTCACGGAAGCATGTAGAGCACCCCGAGGCAGCAAGAAGAGGTGGACATCAAATAACACAATAAGATATACAACGCATATCATATGGTATGTAGCATACTACTACGTGATGCAGTATAATGTATAATGTAATAATACAGTATAAAAAATAAAAAATAGTTCGCCACCATAAAAAAGAATGAGTTTGTGTCCTTTGCAGGGACATGGATGAAGCTGGAAGCCATCAGTCTCAGCAAACTAACAGAGGAACAGAAAACCAAACACCACACGATCTCACTCATGAGTGGGAGCTGAACAGTGAGAACACATGGACACAGGGAGGGGAGCATCACACACCAGGGCCTGTTGAGGGGGCAAGAGGAGGGAGAGCATTAGGACAAACACCTGATGCATACAGGGCTTAAACCTAGATGGCAGTTTGACAGGTGAAGCAAAGCACCGTGGCACATGTATACCTATGTGAGAAACCTGCACATTCAGCACATGCATCCCAGAATTTAACGTAAAATATTTTTAAAAATACGGTTGACTCTGGAACAATGCAGGGAGTTAGGTGTGCTGATGCCTAAGCAGTTAACAATCTATGGGTAGGCTGGGGTGCAATGGCTCACACCTGTAACTCCAGCACTTTGGGAGGCCAAAGTAGGTGAATCACTTGAAGCCAGGAATTCGAGACCAACCTGAACATACGGAGTCCCTGTCTCTACGAAAAAATACAAAAAAATGAGTGAGGCATGGTAGTGAGTGCCCGTAGTCCCAGGTATTCAGAAGGCTGAGATGGGACAATCGCCTGAGCCGGGGAAGCCGAGGCTGCAGCAAGCTGAGATCCTCGCACCGCTGCGCTCCAGCCTAGGTGACAGACAGAGTGAGCTCTGTGTCAACAAAAACGACATTCATGGCTAACTTTGGATCCCCCCAAAGTTAGCTAATAGCCTACTCCAGACCAGAAGCCTCACCAAGAACACAGTTAATTAACACATATTTTGTGTGTTATATGTATTATATACTATACTGCTGAAGTAAAGTACGCTAGTGAAAAGAAAGTGTTATTAAGATAATCATAATGAAGAATAAATACATTCAGTATTCACTAAGTGGAAGTTCATCTCAAAAGTCTTCATCCTTGTCATCTTCCATTACGTAGGCACTGGAGAAGGAGGAAGAAGAGGGCTTGGTCTTGCTATGGTAGCGTTGACAGAGGCAAAGAAAATCTGTATATAAGGCCGGGTGCGGTGGCTCACACCTGTAATTCCAGCACTTTGGGAGCCCGAGGCAGGTGGATCACGAGGTCAGGAGTTCGAGACCAGCCTGGCCAACATGGTGAAACCTTATCTCTACTAAACAACACAAAAAATTGCCTGGGCCTGGTGGTGTGCACCTGTAATCCCAGCGACTCAGGAGGCTCAGACAGGAGAACTGCTTGAACCCGGGAGTCAGAGGGTGCAGTGAGCAGAGATGGTGCCATTGCACTCTAACCTGGGCTACACAGCAAGACTCTGTCTTGGCGGGGGGTGGAAAAAGAAAGAAAATCTGCCTGTAAGTGGACCTGCACATTTGAAACCTGTGTTGTTTGAAGGTCAGCTGTATAGTATATAATATGTAATATAATAATATGATATAATGTAATATGTAATATAGTACTATATAATACTATAATATGTAAATAATATTGCCTAGAGTAGATTCTAAGTGTTCCTACCGCAAAAACAAAAGTCCATGAGATAATGCATGTTAACTACCTCGATTTAGCCACTTCGCAATGTACAGATTTTACAAAACACATACACAATAAGTAAGTGTAATTTTTATTTGTCGATTTAAAAATAAAATGTGACAAGAAAAATATGCTGCACAACATAACAGAACGTAATATCGCCTCGTGTGGGACATGATGATATGATGCGGTCGTGGGTTACGCAATGCAGTAACGTGTGCTGTGGTTTAGAATCCTCCGACGGCCTAAGGCAGCGTGCTGGGTGGTGGAGAGTGGGGCAGCTGGAGGGATGGGGTATGGCGGGGAGCCGGCGCTGTGGGTAGTCAGGAAGCCGCCTCCAAGCAGGGGATGACCGGCCCGAGGCCTGAAGGATGCACTCGTTCTACCACAGCAAGACTGTGGGGAAGCGCAGAGGAGCGGCAAGGGCACAGCTCCCTGCAGAGGCACAGAAGGCTCGGGGAAGGAGGCACGTGTGGTGTGGGGGGAATGCACCGAGCAAAGGGGAGATGGGAGGAAGAGCAGAGGGTCTCTTGGGACCTTGCTGGACAAGGGAGGAGTCTGGATCTCGGTCCCAGCACGATGAGACCCTTGGCCGTTCTTCCATGTGGTGACTTCTACTGGCTTCTGGTCGGCTTGCCCCTGATCCTCAGTGTCCCTAGGGCTGCAGCCACAGCCCTCCAAATCACAAGGCATGCTCCTCCTGCGTTCTCTTCTCTTCTTAAAGGGACACCAGTTATTGGATGTAAGACCTGCCCTAATCCACGGTGACCCCGGCCACAGTCATGTTCGTCGGCAAGGACTCTATTTCCAAATGAGGCCACGTTCTGGGTTCCATGTGGACATGAGTTCTGGGGGACCCTGTTCTGCCTAGTACAGTTAGTATCTGGCATGGGCTGGATGGAGCCAGTGTAGGCAGAAATGGGAACGTGCTCGTTGATGTGGGAGGAAAACCTGGAGAGTCTGCGGTGTGTAAGACAGATGAGGAAAGGTCTCGGCAGAGAGGATGAGGCCTACGTTGTCATGTGTGGTCAGTAGATTGGATCCGATGAAGATTAAGAGCTGGGTTGTTTTTGGCAAAGTGGATAATCCTGGTGAGCTTGACACGCGTAGGTTAGTGTGGGTTGGGAATGGAAGCCAGATGCCCGTGGACTCAGGAGAGATGGAGGGGAGAAAGCTGAGGGGAAGGAGCAGAGAGACGCCTTGGATGTGTTTCGCCTATAAAGGGGCAGTGGCTAGGGAGGAACTTAAGATCGAAAAAGCATGTGTCTTTAAGATGGAAGACAACACAGTATGTGGGAATGCTGACGGGAAGGATCTCACGCAGAGAAGGAACTAGCTCAGCTGATGCCGGCCAGAGAAGATGGCAATCTGACTTTCCGATGAGCCACAAGTGATGGGTTGAGGTATTCAGGGGGAGGAGTCGGAAAGAGGATTTGCCAAATGGAAAATGTGCCAAATTATGGATGCACTGTAAACAACTTCTACTAAATATCTGTAAACATTACACAAAATCATGCCACCATGGTATGGTGTTAATGGACTCCAGGGGTAACTCTTCCCTTTCTTTCCCTCCCTCCCACCTTCACTCCTTCCCTCCCTCCCTTCCTCCCTCCCTTCCTCCTTTCTCCCTTTTCCTCCCTCCCTTCTTTCCTTCCTTCCCTCCCTTCTCTCCTTCCTTCCCTCCCTCCCTTCCTCCCTCCCTTCTCTCCTTCCTCCCTCCCTTCCTCCTTTCTCCCTTTTCCTCCCTCCCTTCTTTCCTTCCTTCCCTCCCTTCTCTCCTTCCTTCCCTCCCTTCTCTCCTTCCTTCCCTCCCTTCTCTCCTTCCTTCCCTCCCTTCTCTCCTTCCTTCCCTCCCTTCCTTTCCCCCCTCTTTTCCTCCCTCTTTTCCTCCCTTCCTTCCTTCCCCTCCCTTCCTCCCTTTCTCCCTTACTCTCTTTCTCCCGTTCTCCCTTTCTCTCTTTCTTTCTTTTTTCCAAGACAGAGTCTTGCTCTGTTGCTCAGGCTGCAGTGCAGTGGTACAATCATGGCTCCAGTAGCCTCACCCTCCTGGGCTTAAGCAATCCTCCCACCTCAGCCTCCCCAGGAGCTGGGACCACAGTTGGATACCACCACGCCTAGCTAATTTTTTTTTTTTTTGTAGAGACAGGGTTTCTCCACGTCACCCAGACTGATCTTGAACTCCTGAGCTCAAGCAATCCTCTCGCCCCAGCTTCCCGAAGTGCTGGGATTACAGGCACTTCGGGAAAAACAATTTTTTTTCTTTGATGTTTTAGTTTCATTTCAGCTGAAATCAAATTTGGTTGTGCTGTAGTTTTTGTTTCACTGGCAGATTTATCTCAGCTCTGTAGCTGATTTGCAAATTAGGCTCAAAGACACAAATCAGATTTAGGTGTAATTCTCATTATAGGCACTGAACAGTTCTCAGATGTCTTACCCATGTGGAAAACATTTGTGTGATCACACTGAGTAACATATCTGTTAATAGCATTTCAAAAGACAGGAGTAAAAATGAGCTGGATGATAGAAATCTGTTCTACCTTTTATAACATCCTTGACATTCAAGACCTACAGAATACACTTGGTGGAAACATCCAGAAGTTCTCATTCTAAGATATAAAAATCCTCAGAACACACGAAACTTCAGTTTGGCTACAATGAAGCAGCTACGGCCAATGTAAAGCTAAACTAAAAGCTGCCATAAAACGGAGCAAAAACTTCAAGTCAAATCATTCACACAACACAGAAGTTTCTAGGAACTCCCTTACAATTGGGATCACTGTAATTGTCAGAAGCTGTTAAAACAAACAGGCTTTTGTCACTGTTAACTAGATGAATGCGGTCATTTTGGCAAATTTGGCCATTCAGGGAATTAAGCATCAGCAAAAAAATAGTCGGAGAACTGATTTTCAGGGAATTTATTTAGCATTGGTAATGTCTAAAAGTTACATCTGTGGTTGTTGGTTTTATGATTATCTTTAAAGCATTCCAATGGATCTTTGTATATACAATCTTCTCCATGCCTCAGATAGTTCACAGTAAGATAAAGGAATTCACATGGCTTATGAGGAATGGAGACTGAGTCTAAATTCAAGTTGTTTAGAAAGAAATGGATGAGCATTGAAACCACGTATTTGAATTTTAAGAAGTCCAGCCGACAGATGTTGTCTCAGCTTATCCCTCTGCTGTGGAATTTTGCCCCAAGGTAAAAGCAAGCTTTGATTTCAACACCATATGCATTGCAGGGAAGTTAGGCAAATGAATGATGTCTTCCATACACAGTGCTACGTGTTTGGCATAAGGAATTCCTCCCTTGCCCGGCAGTAAACAGACTTAAATACACCATCTGTTTGCACACCAACTGTTTGCATGGGACCTTTTTTTTCTTATATTTTTCTTTTCTCTGTAATGTTAATGTTCTGACAACTTTATGTTTTCTTTCTTTTTTCAAAACAGAAATCTGCGTTTGTGTTTACTTAGACCTGGGCTACCTTAGATGATTCTTAGGTTCATTTATACACCTTGATCTGTTCCATTAAAAAATGTGATCACTTTCTTTTTCTTCTGATTTTGGTTACAAAGATTAAGAACTTCCAGAACACAATTTTGTTTTAGTGTTTAACAAGGAGATGTTTCGTGTTGTTCTCTGGTTTTTCAGATGGATGGACACAGAAAAAACAACGAATCCCCTGAAAGTGGTAAAACTTGATTATACATTCTTAAAGTCTGATAATTGTAACTGTCCAATAACTTGTTAACTCCAGTTCTGTTTCCCTGTTTAGAACCTCTACTTTCTTATTTGAGAAAAACCTTTGAGGATGTTATCTCGTTATAGATTGACTTATCTCAGTACACATTCCCTTGACCTTTTAGCTTATCCTGACCCTTCAAATATTTTGAAACATCCGTGTTAGAAAAACAAGAAGAGCATGTGAGACTCCCCGTGTGTGCACGGTGGGCCCCTCTGTGAACTGTGCCAAACAAATTCCAAATGAAGTGATGGAGAAAATCCCAGAAGAAAATTAGCACAGTGTTTTTTATTCAAACCCAGTTGGCTCTATGTAGATGTACTGTTATTCTAAACTTCTCTGTTTTTTAAAAAAAATTCAGAGTTAATATGCACTGTGTTAGCAGCTTTCTAGAGACCACCGTGTGCCCCTCCCATTCCACAGCCACCCCACTGTAACTGTTAAAGATGCTTTGTAGGCTGGGCGCAGTGGCTCATGCCTGTAATCTCAGCACTTTGGAAGGCTGAGGCAGGTGGAACACCTGAGGTCAGGAGTTTGAGACCAGCCTGACCAACATGGTGAAATCCTGTCTCTACTAAAAATACAACAATTAGCTGGATGTGGTGGCAGGTGCCTGTAGTCCCAGCTACTTGGGAAACTGAGGCAGGAGACTCTCTTGCACCTGGGAGGCAGAGGTTGCAGTGAGCCGAGATCATGCCATTGCACTCCAGCCCGGGCCACAAGAGTGAAACTCAGTCTCAAAAAAAAAAAAAAGATGTTTTGTGTTTCCCTCCTCTTTCTGTAGAATCTCTCATCAGCCTCATTTTTGGATCCATTTTTTTCTAATTCCTCGCTTTCATCACTCACACATAATTGTGGATCCATAAAAAATAAGACACTTTTTGAGTGAATAATTACTATCAACCCAGCATAAAAGTTTTCCAAGTTTTTCCTTCCAGTTTTTAATTTGTGTCTTCACACAGTTACAGCAATTGCTCACATTGACTAATTATTGTGAGACAGGCTCTGTGCTGACTGTTAATACAGATTCTTCTATTTATTCCTCCCAAGAAAACACAGGAGGTGTATTTTACAACCTCCTTTCATAGACATACCCAGTCACAGAACTAAGTATGGTACAGTTAAGGTTCAAACTCTGGCTTGCATTAGACCAACATAAAATAAGACATTTTGCCTGACTGTTTCAGTTCATTTTTTGTTTTGCTTCATAACACATCATAACTGTTTTTCCACTTTTTAATTTCTTTAAGGGATACTTATTAAAGGACTGCTGTATGCTAGATATGTGACGTAACCAGCGCAATGACTGCATGGCTATGGAGTACAGGCGCGACACTTAGGGTATTTTCGGTACGGTGCTATTAGGGGAAATGTGCTTCCAAGACACTGTCTGGTAAGGCAGCCACGGGGCACTTGTGTACGGGGAGCATTTGGGATGTGGCTGAGCTGCTTTGAAATGGGCTCAATTACAGGTGTAAAATGCACACTAGCTTCCAAAGTCAAGGGGACAAAATCAACGTATAATAGAATGAGTCCTACCTTTTACATTGGTGACATATTGAAACGCTACTACTTTGGAGACATTTTGTTAAGTAAAATATATTATTGAAATGAATTTGACCTGTTGATTTGGACTTTTAAAAAATATAACTACTAGAGGCCAGCATGGTGGCTCACGCCTGTAATCCCAGCACTTTGGGAGGCCGAGGCGGGCAGATCACCTGAGGTCGGGAGTTCGAGACCAGCCTGATCAACACGGAGAAACCCTGTCTCTATTAAAAATACAAAATTAGCCAGGTGTGGTGGCACATGCCTGTAATCCCAGCTGCTGGGGAGGCTTAGGCAGAAGAATCACTTGAACCCAGGAGGTCGAGGTTGCAGTGAGCTGAGATGGCGCCATTGCACTCCAGCCTGGGCAACAAGAGCAAAACTCTGTCTCAAAAAAAAAAATGTAGCTACTAGAAAACTTAAAATTAAATACGTGGTTCATATTACATTTCCTTTGGACAACATTGCTCTGGCTTTTTTGACTATGTTATATTTTCTCCCTCAGAATAAACTCCCTGGATTGAGGTCAAAGGTGTCTTAACTTGTTTTTAGTTTCTATTGCTTTGAAGCACTAATACTTCTGATAGAGCCTCATGAGAGTGACCTGTCAATGGAGCTGCTTTTCCAAAGCCAGAGCTGCCCGGGCCCTGTTTTTGTCTGTCTTGTACTTGGAGACATATATGCCTGAGTGTGTGTATATGTCCATGTGGGGGACATGTGTGTATACACACATGTGACTGCGCATCTAGGAGTACTTGTGGGTGTCTGAGTGTATATGCATACCTGCACGTGTGACCATATCTGAGTATCCGTGTGCGCGAGTATATGCGTGTACACATGCATGCATGTTACTATATGTCTATATTTGTGGGTGTCTGTGTGTGAGTATATGTGCATACATGCACATGTGTGACCATGTCTATGAGTAACTGTGTCTCTGTATCTGTGGTTGTCTGAGTGTATATGCATACCTGCACATGTGTGACCATATCTGAGTATCTGTGTGCGTGAGTATATGTGTGTACACATGCATGCATGTTACCATATGTCTGAGTATTTGTGGGTGTCTGTGTGTGAGTATATGTGCATACGTGCACATGTGTGACCATGTCTATAACTGTGTCTGTGTGTGAGTATATATGTGTACACATGTATTTGTGTAATCATATACCTATGAGTATTTGTGTCTGTGTATGTGTGTACACATGCATATGTGTGATCATATGCCTATGAGTGTGGGTGTGTGTGTGTACACATGCATGCACATGATCATATGCCTATCAATGTTTGTGAGGTGTCTGTATGTACATATGCATGTGCTAATATGCCTATGTTTGTGGGTGTCTGTGTGTACACATGCATGCATGTGATCATATGCCTATGAGTGTGGGTGTCTGTGTGTACACATGCATGTGTGTGATCATATGCCTATCAGTGTTTGTGAGGTGTCTGTATGTACACATGCATGTGCTCATATGCCTATGTTTGTGGGTGTCTGTGTGTGTGTACACATGCATGCATGTGATCATATGCCTATGAGTGCTTGTGGGTGTCTGTGTGTGTATGTACACATGCATGCATGCGACCATATGCCTATGTTTCTGGGTGTCTGTGTGTGTGTACACATGCATGCATGTGACCATGTGCCTATGTTTGTGGGTGTCTGTGTGTACACATGCATGCGTGTGATCATATGCCTATCAGTGTTTGTGGATGCCTGTGTATACGTGCGCAGACATGCATGCGTGTGAGCACATGTCCATTAATACTTGTCTGTGTGCGTACTCAGGAGAGCCCGTTCACAGGGCACAACGCAGGGCCTTGTCGGCCTTGGGAGAGAGAATGCCCTTGAACCTAAAGCAACGTGGATTCCTGGTCCCGTTTCCCTTTGTGTGTTTATTTTGAACTATTATTCATTTATTTTTGCCAGAGTCCACACAAGCACACAGTCTCCCTTCAGAAGCGGCGGCAGAGGCGGGGAGCGGCGGGGGCGTCTAGGCTGCGGTTCGTCCCCGGCCGAGGAGGCACTAGGAGCCTGAGGCTGGCGGGGTCCTGCCTGGGGTCCCCACGCTTCCGGGGCCCGTCTCCAGCGCGGGGGAGAGCACAGGGCCAGGCGCGCTTCCTCCTGCAACGCGGGGCGCGGACCCCTCGGCTGCGGCTGGACCTGGGGCTCCGGCCAGGACTGCGCCCCACCCGCGAGGCCGGCGGGGCCTAAGGAGCTCCCACCCGCGAGGCCGGCGGGACCTAAGGAGCTCCCACCCGCGAGGCCGGCCGGGCCTAAGGAGCCCCCACCCGCGAGGCCGGCGGGGCCTAAGGCGCTCCCACCCGCGAGGCCGGCGGGACCTAAGGAGCCCCCACCCGCGAGGCCGGCGGGACCTAAGGAGCCCCCACCCGCGAGGCCGGCGGGGCCTAAGGCGCTCCCACCCGCGAGGCCGGCGGGACCTAAGGAGCCCCCACCCGCGAGGCCGGCGGGAC
>PVKP010034392.1:0-24265 GCA_004027715.1 Plecturocebus donacophilus
TCTTTCTTTCTCTTTCTTTCTCTTTTCTTTCTTTTGCTGTTTCTTTCTTTCTCCTTTTCTCTCTTTTTCTAAAATCTCTTCCTTTCTTTTTCTTTTTTTTCTTTCTTTTGCTGTTTCTTTCTTTCTCCTTTTCTCTCTTTTTCTAAAAAAAAAAAGGTACTTCCCTTAAATTAGTTACTCTTAGAATCCATTTTCATAAAGGTTCCTTAGGAAGCTGATGACGCTAATCTCCAAAATGGAACAATTCCTTACACCATATTCTCTGTTTTCAGTAGTTATTTTTGCCATTCCCTTACATTGACTATCTTCTTTGTAACCACAGGTCTCAAAGATACTTTCTGTTGTTGCTGCATAATTCTGCCCTTGGTGAGGGGGCTTTGAGGCTGGTGAACTAAGCTCAGACTGACTGAAATCTGAGCTGACTAAGCTTAGACTGACTGAAATCTGAACTTGGTCTAGCATGAAGGTCCAATCCAGTATTCTCTTTTGATTTCATTTTAGCTCTTACAGATAACAATAACCAAGAGATTGAACATTTCACTTTCTTTCTATTAGTTTGCATTTCCTTATGCATTCAGTGAACTAACTCCCTGGGAGTTAGATCCATTCTTTAACTCCACTGATAGCTTTTACCTTTAGTCACTGATCTCAACACAGCTGCAGCTTTATACCTTGGGTGACCACATGGCCACTCAGGAATCAAAGATTTGTTATCTTCCACCCTTTTATCCTTTCTCTTCCCAAACCATGCTCCCATGAGTAAAGGCCATTCCAGCAAATCCTACTTTAGACGCCAATAGTTCAGGGAAAAACTCTCAAACTATCTTTCCTCTACTATCCCATCACAACAATCAACAGAGAAGATTTCTATGCACAAATGTGTGGGGAATTTTTCACCACACACCAAGCAGCAGACACCAGCTGGGTGTCCTGCAATTCAATCCAACACTGTCTACCTTGATATAGCATTGCATTCCATGGGTTGGGGGTTCAGCCCCCAAAACTGCCCCCCAGACACATAAGAGTCACAAGTCCAGGCCTCTGAAACTTCTGACTGACTGGCTTCAAGTGGGGATTCATGTGACCCTCACTTTGCATTTGATTAATTTTCTGGAGTGGCTCACAGAACTCAGGGAAACACTTAATCATATTTACTGGTTATTTTAAAAGATATTGCAGAGAACGTGCAGGATGAGGTATAGGGGAAGGGGCATGGGACTTCCATGCCCTCCCTGGGCATGCCACTCTCCAAGAACCTCCACATGTTCAGCTGTCTGTAAGCTTCAAGCAGTGGCTCTGAATTCCATCTGCAAATTAGAATATTTTTAGAGAATTGACAGAAAACAGATGCTTAGTCCTGCAGCAGACCAATTAAATCAGATTTCCTAGGGCTACAACCACTGCTCTGTATTTTAAAAAAATTCCTCTGGTGACTCTAATCTTCAGCTAGGGTCCATGAATTACTACCCTAGTAAGAAACTTACTATGTGACAAAGGCCACCTATTTCATAGAGTTGGATGTTGGCTTTTAGAAGCTGATACTCAATATAAATAAATAATCAAGGACCATCAGAAATTTGAGAAAGCCCTTCAACATGAAGGAGAAAAACCAAGACAAACAACATGAAACAAAACAAAACAATGGTGGATAGTACCTATAGAGAGATTCCCAGAGTTATTGCATTCAAACAAAAGAATATCATACAAGAAAAACATACAATCAGATAATAAAAAGTAGCTTTTAAAAATTAATATAGAATCCTTGGCAGGGGAGAGCTGGTTCCCATCATTTACAATATAGCAAATTTAGGATGCTGCAAAGGAATCTGTTGCAGAAACATAGAAGAAAAGAGAAAAAATCAACACAGCCTTTGTATTTTAATCTTAATAGAGAAAACCCTGCATTGCCTAAAAAGATTAAACATGCAAGAACAAAATGCTTCCTAGTTTTGACATTATGCTCTTCTCAAATCTACTACGTGTGAAGCTTGGTTATTCTAGGCTCTCACAGTCCAATACAGTAGCCACTAGCCACATGTATCTTTTGAGCACCTGAAATGTGGCTAGTCTAAATTGAGATATTCAATAAGTGTAAAATACACTCACAGATTTGAAGATTTGGTATAAAGATCTGTAAAATAGCCAATGAATTTTCTATATTGATTGAAATGATAATATTTTAGATATATTGAGTTAAATAAAATGAATTATTAAAATTGACAAAAAAGTTATAGGAAATAGACTGATCACAGTGGCTTATGCCTATAATCCCAGCTACTAGGGAGGCTGAGGTGGGAAGACCACTTGAGCCTAAAAGTTTGAGAGCAGCCTGGGCAGCATAGCAAGACCTCATCTCTAAAAACAAGTTAATAGGAAAGATGACTAAAATTAAAAGCATTCAATAAAAGAAGGAAAAGATAATGTGGAAAATATCTTCCAGAAAGTATAATAAAAAGACAATTTATGGAAGATACAGAAGAAAATATAGAAAAAAAAAAGAACTAATTATGGGATCTAACATCTGATGAAGAGAAGTTCCCAGAAAGCAGAAAAGAGAATTCAGAGGAAGGGACATTATCAAGTAAAATTTTTTATATTGATTGAAATGATAATATTTTAGATATATTAAGTACACCGTATTATTTTATTTAATGTAAACATAAAACAAGAAAATTCTCAAACTTGAAAGACGTAATTTTTCAGGTTAAAAGAGTCTCTCTCTGTGTCTTCACGCCATTGGGAATAAAAATATCCTCCCAGACGTTTGTGATAGACATATCGTAATCTTTAAGATAAAAAGAAGTTACTCGAATTGTTCAGGGATGGACAACAAAAAGCACGGAAACAATTATACACACAAAAAGAGATAAGTTATAAAGGGACACAAAGCAGCATAACATTAGACTTTTTATCATAAGCACTGAATGGTAAAATAAAATACTATCAAAATATTGTGGGAAAGTGATTTTCAGCCAGCCAAATGAAGTTTAAGGACAGCATAAATACATTTTGGTACACGTAGGTAAAAAAATTATTTCATATATTATTTCTTGGGGAGTCACTTAAGGATGTTCATCAGCAAAATGAAGTAAACCAAGGTGGAAGATGTAATATTCAAAAAAAAAAAAAATAGACCAACCTAGAAAATTAGTGAAAGGAGACCTCAGTTGCATTACTCTAGAAAACAGAAGTCCAGATTACAACAGAAGGATAAAGGATTTCAGGAAGCACGTTTCTGGCAGGACAGGTGAACCCTAAAATAATTTTTTAATTAGATGAAGATATTGAAAAAAAAATTGAAAGTCAGTAAACTGACTTGAAAACTATGACCATATAATGAGACAAAGCAATGAAATATACACCCAGAATTCAACTGGATCTAATCTTGAGGGTCATGTAGTCCTACACTAGGGTGTACATAAAAAGATTGTAGATTTCCATTAAGTTTACCAATCTTTTCACTCAGATAAAATTTACATGCCTTACAAGCCAGAGATGCAATTTCAAAGCTATCAATTTGTGTAGAGTTGCAGCTCTATTAATATATGTGTCGATTGAAGAATTAAATAATGTAATAGAACTACCTAACTCTTTTAATGCTATAAATACTGTTCAGTGCTTTGCGCCAGTATTCCCAACTGGCATCCCAGCCAATGCCTGATGATTTTATGTAACCTCAAGCATAAGAAGGCAATCCCAAAAGTTCCTTGAGATGATATAATAGCTTGATAAGTGAGCTGTAAGAATATTTACCATGAATGTCTATATCTCTGCATCTCATTGCCAGGCAAAATGTGTGGCTAAAAATAGCCTTAGTTAACTGAGAAGTTGTTTTCTAAGAAGAGTATAAGTAACCATGAGAACGTAAATAACTAAGTATAGAATTGATTTAAAAAAGTCTTTTCAAATTTTATTTTTAAAACTGACATTAAATTGTATGTATGTATCACGTACAACAGGGTGTTTTGAAGCATAGGCATACCTTGAAGATATTGCAGGTACAGTTCCACAACAGCACAATAAAGTGACTAATGCAATAAAGCAAGTCACACAGTTTTTTTTATTTTTTTAAAAATTTTGCTGGTCATATAAAAGTTATGTTTACATTATACTATAATCCATGAGGTGTGCAATAGTATTATGTCTAAAAAACAGTGTACATACCTTAATTTGAAAATACCTATTGCTAAAAAATGCTAATAGTTTTCTGAACTTTCAGCGAGTCATAATCTTTTTCCTGGTGGAAGGTCTTGCTGATGTTGATGGCTGCTGACTGATCAAGGTGGTGGTTGCTGAAGGTAGGGGTGGCTGTGATAATTTCTTAAAATAACAGTGAAGTCTGCCACACCCATTGACTCTTCCTTTCACAAAAGATTTATTGGAAGTGTGCAATGCTGTTTGATATCATTTTAATCATAGCAGAACTTTTTTCGAAATTGGAGTCAATGCTCTTAAACCCTGCCACTGGTTTATAATTAAGTTTCTGGGGTTTTCTAAATTCTTTGTTGTCATTTCTATAATATTCATAGCATCTTCACCAAAAGTGAATCCCTTCTCAAGAAATCACTTTTTTTGCTCCTCCATCAGAAGCAACTTGTTACCTGTTAAAGTAATATTATGATGTTGTAGCAATTTAGCCAGCTCCTCAAGCTCCACTTCTAATTCTAGTTCTCTTAGTATTCGCACCACATCGACAGTTACTTCCTCCAGTGAAGTTTTGAACCCCTCAGTCATCTCTGAGGGTTGGAATAAACTTTTTCCAAACTCTTGTTAATATTGACATTTTCACTTCCTCCCATAAAATACAAGTGTTCTTAATGCCATCTAGAGTGGTGAATCTTTTCCAGGATTTCGATTTACTTTGCCCAGATCCATCAGAGGAATCACTAATGGCAGCTATAGCCTTACAAAATGTATTTCTTAAATAATAAGACTTGAAAGTGGAAATTACTCTTGATCCACAGGCTGCAGAATGGATGTTGTGTTTGCAGGCATAAAAACAATATTCATTTCCTTGTATATCTCCAGCAGAGCTCTTGGGTGACCAGGCACATTGTCAATGAGCAGTAATGTTTTGATAGGAATCTTTTTTTTCTAAACACTGGATCTCAGCAGTCAGGTTAAAATATTCAATCAACCATGGTATAAACAGATGTGCTGCCATCCAAGCTTTGTGGTTCTATTTGCAGAGCACAGGCAGAGTAGGTTTAGTATAATTATTAAGGGCCCTAGGAATTTCAGAATGGTAAATAAGCATTGACTTCAACTTAAAGTTACCAGCAGCATTAGTTCCTAACAAGAAAGTCAGCCTGTCCTTAGAAGCTCTGGAACTAGGCATTGACTTCTACTCTCTAGCTGTGAAAGTCCTAGATGGCATCTTCTTCCAGTAGAAGGCTGTTTCCCCTACATTGAAAATATGTTTACTCTTGCTACTGTCACCAATGATTTTAGGTCAATCTTCTGGTTAATTTGCTGCAGTTTGTACATCAGCACATACTGCTTCACCTTGCACTGCTATGTCATGGTGATGGCTTCTTATTTTAAACCTCATGAAGCAACCTTTGCTAGCCTTAAACTTTTCTCCCGCAGCTTTCTGATCTCTCTCAGCCTTCACAGAATTGGAAAGAGTTAGGACCTTGCTCTGGATTATGCTTTGGCTTAAGGGAATACTGTGGCTGGCTTGACCTTCTATCCATGCCACTAAAACTTTCTCCATATCAGCAATAAGGTTGTTTTGCTCTTTTTTTTTTTAACATAGGGATTTGCTCTGTTGCCCAGGCTGCAGTGTAGTGGTACGAACATGGCTCGCAGCAGCCTTGGCCTCCTGTGCTCAAGCAATCCTCCTGCCTCAGCCTCCCGAGTAGCTGGGATCCACAGGTGCACACCCCCACATCTGGCTAGTTTTTTGGAAAAAATTGTAGATACAGGATCTCTCCATGTTGCCCAGGCTGATCTGGAACACCTGGGCCCAAGCTATCCTCCCACCGCAGCCTCCCAAAGTGTTGAGCTTACAGGCATGAGCCATCACGCCTGGCCTGTTTTGCTTTCTTATCTTTCTTGTGTTCACTGGAATAGTGCGTTTAATTTTCTTCAAGACCTTTTCCTTTGCATTCATAACTTGACTAACTGGTATAAGAGGCTTAGCCTTTGGCCTGTCTTGGTTTTGATATGCCTTCCTCACTTAATGCTTAATCATTTCTGGCTTTTGACTTAAAGTGAGAAACATACAGTTCTTCCTTTAACTTGAACACTTCGAGGCTATGTAGGGTTACTATTTGGCCTAATTTCAATATTGTTGTATCTCAGGTAATAGGGAACCCAAGGAGAATGGGTTGGTGGAATAGTCAACCAAAAAAAATGGGTTGGTGGAATATACAAGTATTAAGTCTGCTGTCTTACATGGGCACGGCTCATAGCATCCCAAAACAATTTCAACAGTAACATCAAAGATAACTAATCACAGATGATCATATAGATAATGACAGATTATTACTATGTCTGTTACTATGATAACAGACATAGTAATAATTTACAAATTCAAGATATTGTGAAAATTACCAAAATGTGACAGAGACACAGAGCGCACATGCTGTGGGGAAAATGGTGCTGATAGCCTTGCCCGATGCAGGGTTGCCACGAATCTTCAATTTGTAAAAAACTCAGTATTTGGAAAGCACGATAAAACCAAGAATGCCTCTCCCCCACCTATAAATGTGTATATATAAAGATATCTATATATATATGTGAAGATTGTATATATACACATACACACATTGTGGAATGGTGAAACTAGCTAATTAACAAATGTATTCCTTCAGATCATTATCATTTTTGTGGTGAGAACACGATATCCACTCTCTTTGTGTAAAAGTAGGGTCTTAACTGAAAAGATAATTGTCTTCTTTTGTGGGAAAGCATCAGAAAAGAATCAAGACTCAGAGCATTACTTTGTTTTTTGCATTAAGGAATTCATGCACATTTAAAATTCTATCTGCTTGTAAGAGTGACAATAGTGTCACATTAATTTAAAATTTATAGTTGAGCACTTGAATTAGATAGTTTTGGTTTTTTTTGAGAAGAGATCTCACTCTGTCACCCAGGGCTGGAGTGCAGTGGTGCAATCATAGCTCACTGCAATCTAGAATTCCTGGGCTCAAGTTCCCTTTCTGCCTCAGCCTCCTGAATAGCTAGGACTACAGCCACCATGCCCAGCCTAGACTGATTTTTTTTTGACAGAGTCTTGCTCTATGGCCGAGACTGGAGTGCAGTGGCATGATCTCAAGTCACTGCAACCTCCATCTGTTGGGTTCAAGCAATTCTCGTGCCTCAGCTTTCTAAGCAGCCGGGACTACAAGCAAGCGCCACCATGCCCAGCTAATTTTTTTTTGTATTTTTAGTAGAGACAGGGTTTTGCCGTGTTGCCCAGGCTGGTCTCGAACTCCTGAGCTCAGGCAATCCGCTTGCCTCAGCCTCCCACAGTCCTAAAATTACAGGTTTGAGCCACTGTGCCTGGCCTAGACTGATTTTTAAAATGAAATCTTACAAGTTTATGTACAGTACTGGAATATTTAAGAAAGCTCAAAATTCACCATATTTATGAACTTTATTTACTAAATTTATAAAAATTGCTTAGTTGAAAATATTTTATTTTACAGTAAATAACTGATAATAATGAATTTATAATAAAATTGAAATATTCAAGTTTATCTAAATTTATAAATGGAACAAACATTATTCAAAAGTGAGGTTAAAAGTCATTGTGTAAATATGCTAGACTTGTAAATAGAAATTAAGATTTGTAATTTAAAAGCCTAAGGAAAAACTAAGTTTATGAATTTTAACTTTACTTAGCTATAGTGTATCAATCATATACTTACTTTTAAAAATAAAACAAACCTCTGAATACTTTCCTGTGAAAAAGAATAAATGCTCTCAAGGGCATCAGAAATCTCACATTAGAAATGAAGACATTTTTCTTAAAATAAGAACAAACAATAAGGCAATGTAACTCTCAGAAAAACTGCAAAAAGAATAAAAACAGAAATGTTATTTTAATGACTGTTCTGCATTGGAAAATATGCATATGGCTCATAAGAATATATACTTTTTTTGTGGTTTTTAACTCCTAGAACAATGTATTGACAGAACATAGGAGACTTGATTATGGTTACAGAATAGAATACATGTTATTAATCTTGACTACAGAATTAGGAGTAAGGATGACAGAAGTTAAGAGGCAAAGGTGGGGTGGAAGAGGCGCCAGAGAGAAGAATAGGAAGGCCAGTAGCTCAATATTAGTAAATGGCAAGTAAAAAATCTCTATTTGGCCAGGCTTGGTGGCTCACTTCTATAATCCCAGCAGTTTGGGAGGCTGAGGAGGGCTGATCATCTGAGATCAGGAGTTTGAGACCAGCCCAGCCAACATGGTGAACCCGTCTCTACTAAAAATATGAAAATTAGCTGGGCGTGGTGGCAAATGCCTGTAATCCCAGCTACTCGGGAGGCTGAGGCAGGAGAATTATTTGAACCTGGGAGGCGGAGGTTGCACTGAGCTGAGATCATGCCACTGTACTCTGGCGTGGGCAACAGAGTGAGACTCTGACTCAAAAAAATAAAAAAGTCTCTATTTAGAGTTGATACAAGAGGAATCCAGGTAGTATGCAATAGTAGCTAGTGAATAAAGAAGGAAATTATATGAATTGGTAAAGTGAGGGAATAGAAGGCAGGTGATTGTGGAGTGCTGTGAATCTTCATCAGTTATAGCAGGAAGTTAATACAAAATATTGAGAATTGATAAAACAAAGATCTCATTAAGTCTATTAAAATGCTTAATAATAAAATATGCATATTAATAAATATAAATGCATATAGCATATATTTATATTAAATTGCACATAGTATAAAATATTAATACCTGTTAATAAATATACATATTAAGAAAATATAAATACACAAATATTTGTAAATATGCTATAAAGACAATGAAACTGGAACAAATAGCTGGGAACTGAGCCTGGTGAAAGAAAGGGATGGGCTAAGGAATGCTGCCTGGAACCAGCATGTACATATATTCCTTTGGTAAACAAATGTTAAAAGTTTTTATTGACAAAGAAATGTGATAGAAAAATATTTTCTAATTATACCCCTTTCTGATTATACCTTAAAGCCCTCCTTCTACCTATTCTATAAATTTTTTTTGGTATAAAAGAATATTGGATTATTCAACTTTTTACATGTTTATATAAGCTTAGAAAGATAGTGAATGTTTAAGTAGGTATAAGAAGAGAAAGGAGGTTATTTTTAAGTGTTATTATTATGATATGAGATGACCAGGAAACTATGTAGCCACTCTGATTAAACATACGGGCAACAGGGATAAGCCGTAGCCTGCCATGATGAGTAATAGCAGCAGTGATTGAAGGATGGAAGCCTAGTCCACATGTGCTCATATATCCCATGACTGGTATGAAAAGAAATATCGAAGTCTAAGCAAGAATTCATAGTTATGCTATTGGATCATATGTGTTCCTTCCAAAAAATATTTAAAACTGGAAAATTAGAAATGTTCATAGACAACATGCCTTGGGAACTCTTTCCTTGGCAGCAAATCAGACAGCACATTAACAAATCTTTTAAGTTTTTGTAGTTAAAACAACAAACTGAAAGTTTGTTTTGACTTCGAAGGATTCTTAAAATAAAATTCATGTTCTATGTTTCTGTTTGCATCTGTTATAAAATTTGTCAAAGCAGCCCATTTTTTAAAGAGAGAAAAATTACTATTTCTTTTTGCTGTTTTGAGGAGGGTTACTTTTGTTCTATAGTTGAGACAAAAAAAGATAAAAATGGTAGTTCTATATTCCCTTTGGTACACTGTCTTCCAAGACACAAAAGAAATGGGCAAGTTAATGAATGCTGGGGGCCACAGGTTTTTCTATACTTCCTGTGGGCTGACTCTGCTTTTAGTCCCTGGGTAATTTTAACTAATCCAGCAAAATTATATTGTCCTTTCTAATATCAACTCTCAATCTCAGCCTGTATATTTAGTGTATTTAAAGTGATGTCTTCATTGAGAGTAGAGAGAGGCTGCTTTTATCTGATATCTAAATTACCCTGTGAAATGTGATGTTGCTAACGACACTCATATGTCCTTCATCTTTCTAGTCTCATTTATGATTTGGACAAATTTAACTGTTGGGAGCTCTCTTCAAACAGCTCTGCGTAGGTAGATGCAGTTATGACCTCGCATGGCTAGTGATTTCTCTCCTAGCATTTCTTTTCACTCAAACATTTTTAACCCCTATAAAGTGAGAGTGACTAGGGATATTGTAAGTGGACAGTGCCCTTACCTTGATGGGGCTTATATTTTAGTTGGGAGACAGAAAACAAACAAGCAATAAATAAATGAACATATGGAACAAAAATGATTACAGATTGTGATAAATACTTTTGAGGAAATAAAAAGTGTGATGGTTCAGAGCTTAAGGAAGGTTTGTTGAGGATATTTTTGTTGTACACAAAAGGTCAAGAGCAGACTGACATGTAAAGAGTTAGATGAAGAGTGTTCTAGACAGAGAAGGCAGCAGGTGCAAGGGTCCTATGGCCAATGAGCCACTAGTTCACAGTGAACAAGGGAATCATGGTACACAATGTGGTTGAAACGGTCAGGAAGAACTCTAGATTATGTGGAGTCTTAGTGCACAATATGGAGTTAGGGCATGACTTTCTGCATCATGAGAGACATTGAAGAACGACTGTAGGGGTACATTAATGCCTCTGTCCTACCACTTCCTCCTGCACCCTCCTGCCCTATGGTGTGCTTTTCCTTCTAACATCCAACTTTTAACTCCTAACTGCTGCCAGGCTGCTGGAGCAAATTTGCTGTTAAACACAGAGAGCTGGAAGTAAGTGCCTAAGAATGTATGCCTTGCCCGTCCCACAGCACCAGACCCAGGACTGCAAAATAAGGGGTCATGAAAGCCTGGCTCCCTTGCTTTAGGTCCAACTAGGATGATTCTGAGTAGAGGAGTAGCTAATACTTCAGAGATTGCTGTGGAATTAGGCAGAAGCCACACTCTTTAGGACTGTGACTGAGATATCACCCTTGCTTGACTTCCCCCGCTTCCTTGCTTGCTTCCCCCACTCACCTGGGAACATTTCCCTGACAAACCTCTTGTATGTGAATCCTGGCAGACAATCTGCTTCTGAGGAATTCAGCCACAGGAAGTCACTCTGCTGCCATTTAGAGATCATTTAAATCCCACTGCAGCCCCTGAATAGCTGTGTGTCCTTAGACAAACTACTTAACCTCTTCATGTCTGTTTCTTTCATACAATCATTCAATACAATAATTCAAACAATATTTGCTGAATGCCTACTATGTACTAGGCACTGTGCTAACACTGCAAATTGAAATGAGCCAAACAGACAAAAATCCCAGTACTTGTGAAGCTCACATTCTAGAGTGGAAAACAAAATGAAACAATAACCAAAATATAATAAATAGGTTCATCAACAAACAAGTAATATAGTACTCAAGAAGATTATCACTGTTAGGAAAAACATAGAGCAGAATAGAGACAACAGGGAATACCATGGAGGTGGGGATGAGTATTATAATTTTAAAAAGATGGTCTCTTTGGGAAGATGTCATTGAGACAGATGAAGCAGCTAGCACAGAGATTCTAGGGCAGGTGGCATGCCTGCTATATTTGAAGGACAATAGGGAGGCTAGGGAGGTTGGAGTGAAGTGGGAAAAGGAAATGCAGTAGCAGGTGACATCATGGGAACAGAGTCAGATCCTGAAGCATCTGATAGGTCATGTTAAAGACTTTGGCTTTTAGTCTCAGAGAGATTGGGTACCGCTGAGGATTTTTTAACAGAGCAGTGACTTAATCTGATTTAGGGTTTTAAGCAGTTACCCTGGCTGCTATATTGTGAACAATGGGACCTAAGTGGGACAAGAATGCATGAGAATTAAAAGTAGAATCTGCATTAAAGGGTTGAGAGGATTAAGCCAGTTAGCATAAACAAGTATTCAAAAAATCTTAGTTATTATCACTCCTTAGTGCTATCTTTAGTAGCAACTATAGTGATTTTGTTGAAAACTCCTGCCCAATGTCCCTTTGATGGAGATCTGAACATTTACTCACTGTTTTCCAGAGAAAAAATGCAAATTAAATTGGGGCCTGACAGAGAGAAGAAAATTTCCCCTGATTTGTGGCTCAAGACTACATTTAATGGAGTGGATTAGTTTACCAGATCTTGATAGCAGGTATATGTTATATTTAGAGATCACTGGGAAGAAAGAGTGACTTAGAGTCTAGGTTAAAAAGGAAGGGTCAGGGGCATTGTGGGCAAACTTTGCTTATTTCATAATTTCCTATGTAAAGTTTAGTTTGAACAAGCCAGTGATTTAGTTAGATCATACTTAGAGCAAAAAACAAATTACTTGAAACAAGGATGGAAGACCCTTTATCTCTTAGGTTTAGTATTTCCTATTGGGTTCTAAAATCATATTTTTAAAAAGGGGAGGGTTGGAGAAAAGTCAGTCATTTACTGAAAATATGAAGACCTTTATTTCCCTTCTAAAATGTATTAAGTGTTGGGTCAGGTGTTTCTATACTATAACATTTCATTAATTTACTGAAAGAACTCACCCTCTTTGAAGGCCGATACTGCCAATATTTGGCCAAGCATCAAAGTGTGGACACAAGCATCAAAGCACAGACGCAAATGCTGCAGGTGTTCACAGATGATAGAGGAAACACTGTTAACCTGATCAGGCCCCAGACGTTGGGTCCATGGGCAGCAGTATTTGAGTTAGGCCTCAAAGGAAGAAGCTGAATGTGTAGAGAGGGAAGGATAGGTCACTCATGTGATGGGAGAAGCACAGGAAAAGGAGAGGTGGAATAGGGGCACCTATGCAAAGGATGACAAAGCACCATGTTGGGACTATGAAAAGTGTGGCTGGATAGACAGCTGGAAACCAACTAAAATAGGAGGTAAGAGTGTTTACAGAAACACCACATTTGTTTTCACTGTTAGAATTTCAGATTAAAGAAGCATTAATGAGCACTTTCTGGCCTTAGATTTTAAGCTTTGCTTAGTAGACGTGGTCTGAGGGCTAAATCCATTAAAATTTAAGACAATAAACTCTCAATAAAATTAAAAGAAGCAGATGATTTTAAATAAAATCACTGAGAGGCAATATGGCTGGGAAGCAATGTGTGATGGGTGTAATAACAACCTGAAGGTTTATAAAGCACATTCTTGTATTTTGCTTATTTATTATATTTAAAAGATTTTCTCAGTGTTCCATTTATTTTGAAACTGAACATTTAAAATGTAAAATCCTTAGAGACAGAGAATAAGGGCTGGTAATTCTTTGTCACCATCAACATTCATGTGAATGATCTGCTTGAGATGGAACAAGAAATAAATCCCCTTTATATATCTTTCACTTAAAAATGTTTTCTGAAATTCCTTTTCTGTATTTTTTTTCAGATAAAGAATGGTTTATGAAATATTTATGAGAAAGGCCAGTTATAATTAATGGCAGTACACTCTGCTACAACATCAATTTACTGCATTCCTAGTGACATGAAGTCCGATTAACATCCCCGAGGGGTTTAGTAAGTGTCTGCTACACTTTGTCATTTAATGACAAGACCAAAATATGTGATTTTTCCATAATCTGTCTTAGAACAAAAGCAGAACCCTAGAATTCTATGAAAAATGTGTGTTCTGTGGCTGTGTTTGCTTTATTCAGCACTGTACTTCCAGAACTTTGTAGGTAGAGGGCTTTTGGCAAGTATTTGTTGAATGGGTGAACAGATAAACACACCGTATAGTAGGCGAATGAATGAAAAGATGAATGAATGAATGCCCTATTAATTAGCTCTCTTCTGCTTTGATCTGACTATATAGTTTATTTGGAACATCAAGTTGTATTCATTGCCTTCTATTCACAGAGTTTTCCTAACATATTTTCTTCTTTTTCATCTACTGTTTCCAAGTTTTCTGGAATGCTTGACCTTTATGGACATTCCAGAAATCTTCTCAGTGTTTCTTGTGCCTCACAGCCACGCAGGAAAACTGATCACGTTTTCAGCATTTTCACAGCAGGAGGTTTGCCTTCACCACAGATATGACTTATACTGTAAATGCTTGCTAGAAAGAACTAAATCAGTTCAAAACAATTATTAATACGTCAGACACATCTAAAACAGGAATTATTGGAAATATTTTAATGGCTTCAAGATACTCTAGCATCTTTCTTTTCCTCTTCCATCTCCTACTCCTCTCCCCTTTTCTTCTTCCTCCTCCTCAATCTCCCCCTTCTTGTTTAATCAATTAACTACCAATACATAGCCTTTATCTTGTCAGTTGATCTGATAGCTTTAATTTTAGAATGTGAATATTTGCCTCCAAAACACTTGACTGAATGGAAAAAAAAATCTCTTAATGGAATTTTCTAAAATTTCATCAGCACACCAAATCATTTCAGCAGTCTCTTCTGCATATCAACATGATATGATATCTTATGCTGGTAGTGTCTTGTGAATTTTACTTTCCTGAGTTAAGTGACTGACTGGCTCTTTGGGAGCAATTTCTTATCACATCATTTTTCACACCCAGAAAACCATGACTCAATAGCCTATTGGACATCATCTTGCCAAACAACATAAGAGTGGTGAGGAATGATTTGGTAATTTTTAAAGCATTTATTTTTTCACTTTATGTCATTTTAAATTTTTTCACTTTATGTCACTTTATGTCTACTTCCTAGAAGTTAAAAAGTTGTAAGGTATATTCTGTCTTCACTTTCTTCTCTTCTTTTCCCTGATATTTTCTATTGCTTTTAGGATCTTATTGCCTCCTCTCTCCCTCGCTGTCTTCCCTCATATCACAGAACGTTGAATATCTTATCTACTGGGTGGAGAAGAGAAGCTTCACATATGTATTTGTGAACACTGCTTCTGGAGGAAAGAAGGGGGCAAGGGAGGCCAACTCTCAACCCAAGCCACTGCCTAATTCCAGAGTAGATTTTATGCAAAGCTAGAAGAGGAGGCTTTCTGTAGTATGGTTTGAGAGCTCTGAAAAACTGACTTCCTCCCCAACCTTAGCTTTCACCATCAAGCTTTATTGATATGATTGAATGGAGTCACTACTGAGTGTTTCAGGGACACAAGATGAGTTGTGACTGCCTTGTCATATAATCTAAGAGTGAAGATTGACATGCTTATAATGTGTACAAGATAGAAAAATATTATTTTATTTATTTATTTATTTAGAGATGGAATTCCACTCTTGTTGCCCAGGCTGGAGTGCAATGGCACGATCTTGGCTCACTGCAGCCTCTGCCTCCCCGGTTCAAGTGTTTCTCCTGCCTCAGCCTCCCTAGTAACTGGGATTACAGGCATGTGTCACCACACCCAGCTAATTTTGTATTTTTAGTAGAGACAGGTTTCTTCATGTTGGTCAGGTTGATCTTGAATTCCCAACCTCAAGAGATCTGCCCACCTCGGCCTCCCAAACTGCTGGGATTACAGGCATGAACCACTGCACCAGGCTGAAAAATGTTATTTTTAAGTGCTATAATACAGATAATAGATGAAGAGAGGTCACCCAGGGAAACCAGGGAGATCATAAGGAGATTCAAGAATTCCCTTTTAGGATGCAACTTTCCTAGAGGAGTAACTTACTAGATCATTATTTGCCACTATCAAGTTATCTTTCATTAATGTATTAGTTACTTAGCTCTCTGGAACAGCAGACAGTAAGCCCCTAAGGGAGTTGTTCTAAAAAAGAAAAGTTTGGTGGTGGGGATGGGGAAAGGAAAGGTGTTGCTGGAGGAATTGGCAAGGGAGCAAATGAGTCAGGATTTTGGGTGATATTGTAGAGGGAAGACTGTAGAGGAGAAGAGAAGGCAGGAGATGGAAAAGAGTAGTGAGAAACAGGATGTGAAAACATTTGGGAACAGGAGTTCTGTTGAAGTTATTATTTCTTCACTAAAGAATTAACTGTTAAGTGAACATGTGTAACTAAATGTTAAGTAGCTAGGTCTAGACCTGCTTCTCCTGGAAGAAGAGCAAATGAATGTACCTTTGCCTTTATATATAATCTCTTGATATTATTTAGGCTTCTTCCTCATCCATCCTACAGGAAGCAGGCAACTATAAATATGATTGAGACATTTTCAGGGGATCTAAGTGTTGTTTTCAAGTCATAAGGTGCCCGCAATAATTTTTGGAGTCATTTTTAAATTGTCTTGATAGTCTTTTTATTATTTTACTTTAATTTTTTATTCTTATTTATTTATTTATTTTTGAGACCAAGTTTCGCTCTTGTTGCCCAGGCTGGAGTGCAATGGCGTGATCTCGGTTCACTGCAACGCCTGCCTCCTGGGTTTAAGTGATTCTCCTGCCTCAGCCTCCCAGTCTTTTCATTTTTTAAATTAATTAATGGTATTTGAATAGATGTGAAATATTTTCTTATAGATGATTTTCTACTTGCTTTAAAAACATAAGATCTGTAAAATTGAAGTGGGTCTGGCGAGTTGTTCCTATCATGAAAGAAACTACTATTGCTCCTGTTGAGACAGAATACCAAGCTGTTTGAATTTTCCGTCTGATTGAGTATTGGCCTTCTTGAAGTCTTACAATAAAATGTGAATTTTGCTATTTTCCTGTTTTTGGTTTCTCTCTTTCTCTAGGTAGTGTGCATATATTAATCCAAAAACACACTCCCAATTTTTAATTCTGTTATTTCTGACTGGGCACAGTTACTTGAGTCACCAACTGCAAGGATATGTTAAAACTTAAAATTACTTCCTATGCCTAATAACTCATTTTGGACTAGTTTCTATTAATATGGATTTGAAAAGAATATGAATATGTTGATAATATCTTAGAATGTAATAAGTTATGCCCTGGGAAGTAATTTAAATCTATATTTAGACTAACATTTTGAAAAGTGTGGAGGAGAGGAAATCACTATGGGGAGGAGAGAGAATCTTTTTTTTTTTCTTTTTCAAAAGCATGTGGGTTGATATATTTTTATCTTTTTCTTGTCTATAACAGTGTAGCTTGGTGAATGTCAATGAAAGACACAACACATCACATTTTCCTATCTGTTAGTAAAAATTATAGATAGAAGGTTTATTTTGTGAAGTCAAGGACATAAATAAATGTGGATGGTATTGATTTACCACAGTATGATCTAGAAATTATATTAAAAACACATTCACTATTAAATGTAATTATTGGCAACAATTGTTACTGCTAATATTTCATGTCTATCACTACATATATGGAAGACATCATGTTACATGTTAAAGGAGGCATTTGCCATTCTTTCTGCACATTCAATAGTTTGAGCACCCTTCTTATATTTGGTGAATTACAACTCCATTGAGCTTTTACCTCCCATTATAGAAATATAAATCTCTTTCTCATCTTCCATTTCATTAGAGTGCAGAAACCTAACCATTTGACTTAGGCTCTGTCAGTTGGAAGCTAGTGATGAAAGAAACAGGTAGAGCACCAAATCGAATCCATTCTGGCTTGCATGACAGCAGATTCTGTTGCCTCTGCAGTTTCTGGGGTAGTGGTAGCGAGGTTTTAGTAGTAATGCCCAGTGAACAGTGTTGGTATTTTTGTTGGTGTCTCTGCTCAGTTGAGATAGAAGTATTACCTTCACATTCAAGGGGAAACATAATGTAGTGATTAAAGGTGTTGGACTTCATAGCCAAAAATCTTCCTGGGTTTGAATCTCAGATTGACCACTTAGTAGCTGTGTTGATTTTGGGCCAGAGACTTAATCTGTCTTTGACTCAGTTTCACTGTATATGAATTGGGAATAGTAACAGTAGCTACTACCTTGAATTATGATGACTGAATCCATTAATATTTGTAACATGCTGATATGGTTTGGTGTGTCCCCACCCAAATCTCATTTTGAATTATAGCTCCCATAATTCCCATGTGTTGTGGGAAAGGCCAGGTGGAAAATAATTGAATCATGGGTACAGTTCCCCAGTACCATTCTTGTAGTAGTGAAGAAGTCTCATGAGATCTGATGATTTTATAAGGGGTTTCTCCTTTTACTTGACTCTTATTTTCTCTCTTGTTCGCTGCCATGAAAGACATGCCTATTACCTTCCACCATGACTGTGAAGCCTCCCCAGTCACATGGAACTGTGAGTCCATTAAATCTTTTTTTCTTTATGAATTACCCAGTGTCAGGTATGTGTTTATCAGCAGAGTGAAAATGGACTACTACACATGCTTATAACAGTGTCTGAATCATAGTAAACACTCTAGCAACAGGAGAAAATTTCTCCAAGCAAGTATATTTTAAATAATTAGTGAGTAAAAATAAGATTTATTTGTGTTTATACTCCTGGAACTATCCTATTCTATGCAGTAGCTATATCCAGAGTTCCTAAACTATGTGCTGAGGCACCCTGAACCACAAGGACATAGAGGGATATTTTAAATTTAGTGAAAGAAACACAGTGAAACTTGATATCTGTTAGAAACCTTGAGAACTACTAGCTAAAGGTAGTTCAGAATTACATTAATTTGTGCTATTTTTTAAAAATGCTGTAGTTTTGCAAAATGAGATTTTTGGCAATTGTTTGATAAAAATACAAGCATTTTGTGGGAAATTAATATTTTAGAAAGGAGAATAGGAAAGGAGAGTGGCATTTTCTAATCTGATTCCAAGATTTGAGAAGTTGTACAGTACCCTGTAAGATGAACATATCCCATTAGTAAACAATTTTGTTTATTCAAGAAAAAAAAAGATTTTTTCTTTCAGTAAAATGTATTGTTTTTTTCAAACAGATACTAACTTCTTAGTTCATAAATACTAAGTTGTTTAAACTTAACTACTTAATCAACAGAACTACTAGGTATTTATTTTGGTCTTAGGGCACTACATAGAAATTACTATGATATCATGAATACTGTATACCAAGAAAGTTTGGGAACTTCTGAGTTATACACATTTTCAGCAACAAGTAGACTGGCACCCTGATCTATGGAATTAGGTAGATATTAAGAACTAAGTAGAAATCATTAGAATTCCTGCTTACTATAAAAATGGAAAACCAAAAGCAGTATTAGATTTCTAAAAGAATTGCAGAAGTAGTCACTTGCCATAAAGATTTTGAAGAGAGAGGGATAGCGATGTCCCTAATATCTCCATTTATCTCATTCGTTTGGCCAGTAGAGAAGGCTGGCCATGAAGAATGATAGCTTGAGTTTCAAGAGGATTCTGTCTGTCTCTGTGAATATGATCACCACAAGACCACATTAAATTAAATTTCCAACTAGAAAACTTTTAACCAACATTAGTAACATGTATTCAAACAAAGATGTCTGTGAGGCTTGGCTTGATGTTATTAAATTCTCAAAAAGTGTGTTTTCTCTCCTCCCAGTGCCATGACAGGAGAGATTCCTTGCTGTGCTGGATTGGTTGTTGTCAGCTTGGCACCACTATCATCAATCCCTTCTAAATTCTGAATTCAAATTTAACAATGAGAATCATTTAGAAAAGATTTGAATAAGGATATAAAGTGGAAGTTATCATGAGACGGTTGTGAGATGGTTGGATGTTGCAGCTTGATCAGTTACTTTGGCTTCCACAGACATTGAAGATTCCTCAGAGTTCACATATCACAGCTGTGGGGTGTGTTACAAACATTTCCCAGAGTTCTAGCATCCCTGTGGTTGTGGATTTAGGCCTCTTCATAAATTTTCATCTTGCAGTTGTCTGTTGGTGGCTGGATGCGTGTGGCTTCTTGGACTTCTCCATCATATCTGGCCAGTATCCTAGGCTGAAATGATTAGTGACTGTTTCTCTCATATAACTTATTTTCCAGACCTTCATTTTTCTAGAGCCTCTTGCCTTCTTGTAAGCCATAATTTCTGTTTTTGAAATTATTATTCCATTAATACTAACAATGGCTCCACTTTACTAGCAAACAGAATTTCATGAAACTCTGGAATTGGTTCTCTGATCTGAGTAGCAGTAAAAGCATTAATGACCCCATCATCAGTCATAAGCTAGGGTCTGGTAGTCTATGACATGCAGTGGCCAAATGGATACATAAATGATCACTTGTGGTCACCTGGAGTCCAATATTGATAGAAAATTAGAATGATGAGGTATCTATTCCAATAGAGAATTATAGTGGGAATAAAGAGTATAAGATTTCACAGATCAGAGCTTAGGTAAAGAACTAGAAATCTTTCATCACTGTCTTGAAGGAAACATTTATCTTGTGTACCACAAGGTATAGATTATACACATGGCTGAATTACAACACAAAGTGAATCCACAGTCTTACAGGGAATTGCATTTTAAAGTTAGGGCATTATTTAGGGGAAAAAGGGGGCCT
The DNA here is from genome assembly GCA_004027715.1 of Plecturocebus donacophilus. Taxonomy (NCBI): domain Eukaryota; kingdom Metazoa; phylum Chordata; class Mammalia; order Primates; family Pitheciidae; genus Plecturocebus; species Plecturocebus donacophilus. The sequence goes on from PVKP010034392.1 coordinate 20,408, forward strand.
TGAAGAGTGAGATGTGGACATCTGAGCATATTTCAAATTCTTTTGAGCCTCTCTTTCCAGTAGAAACATCCTTCTTCCCTTGTCTGAGAAAGTTAGCCTTCCCTTCCTTGAAGAATATGTAAAAAATTCTCCCAAAATTTTACAGGAAAATGCTGAGCCTTCTCAACTCTTCTTCCCTATCTCTTATAATTTCTAGACCTATAATAGCACTCAATAACAGATTCCAAGGTAGTAAGTCAAAAACACAATCTAAGAGAAGTACCATAAACACCAAAAATTGTAACATTTTGCCAATTTATATTGACAGAAATGTGGAAAATATACATGGAAATAAACCCTAAGGTGTTAGATCGGGATAGAAAGAATATTATGTTGGATTAGACTGAATTTATTGATGTGGGTGTGCCAGCCAGAGATTCCGGTTCTACTATGTTAACTCAAGCAGCTGAGTGTGGCTCTAACAATTTGCTTGGTTGTGTGACTGAAATCTGGACCCTCATGTTTTATGCATTAAATGATGATGAAACTCCAGAATATCATTGGTGTTTTGTAGAGAAAGGTATGCAAAAGCTTAGGGAGATGAGAATGTGAAGTGAACTTATTAGGATATACAATGCTCAGTTATTCTCTCTGCCTTCCAGGTGGGCGCAGGGGATACCCATTCATTAAGGCTTTGGACAATACATCACAGTAGAGAAAACCAAGGTCCCTGAAAGGCTTTATAATGATTGTTCTCTGCTACCATGGTTTGTCAGTCAGAGTAGGGGCTTATGGAAATCAGATGATTAAGGGAGTTTTGGTTTGGGTCCATCTCACTGTGAGTTCATTGAGGCTGTAAATCCAGCTCTTGGCTATTTTCCCAATTACAGAATGCAGATTTGAGATAGACCTATTTAGTAATTGGCAAAATCCTCTTATTGGCTGATTGACCTGTGGAATGAGGGCTATCACTGTAGGAAAAACCAACTGAAAGCCCCTAGAACCGCATCTCCATATCATAACAGTTGACCAAACCAATTTCATATTTTTTATTCTTATACTTTAAGTTCTGGAATACACATACAGAATGTGCAGGTTTGTTACATAGGTATACAAGTGCCATGGTTGTTTGCTGCACTCATCAACCCATCATCTACATTAGGTATTTCTCCTAATGCTATCCCTCCCCTAGCCTTCCACCCACAATTTCATATTTCTAGGATTATAGAGCAGAGTGCTGTCATCAATGGCTTGCAGTTATTATTTACCCCATTTCCATTAAATTATTCTACTCCATTCCCATTAAATTCACATATTTGGCCTATAGAGAAGACAGGTGGACTTAAGTACAGATTATTATACACATAATAAGGTAATGACTCCCATTGCATCTGGTATTCTACAGTGGTTTCTTGGAGAAAACTGGTTCCTAGCTCTTCCTGGAAGGCTAGGGGTGGGTTAACATTAGGAGAAATACCTAATGTAGATGATGGGTTGATGGGTACAGTAAACCACCATGGCATGTGTATACCTATGTAACAAAGCTGCACATTCTGTACATGTATTCCAGAACTTGTGTTAACAGGACAACTATGTATATTATAGCAGGGGAAATTCATCTGGATTAGCTAAGGGAAATAGAGTTGTTGATATCCAACGAAGGCAGAGAAGAAAGGACAGAGTATGGAGGTAATGCCAGGATGCCATGGAGTGCCTAACGGTTCTTTCATATACTGTCGCAAACGTTAATGGAGGACTCGACCAGCTTCATTCAGGCAGGACCACCACACACTCACATCCTTCAAGAATGAAGTTTCGTGTCACCTCTTCAGGTGAAGACAACACTCAGCTGTGTTGTAGGCTTAAAGACAAAAATGTGCAATGTGCCTTATAAAAGAAAAATCATAGATATCAACTATAGCTCTGTCATAGGAAAATGGACTGATACGGAAAATATATGTATTTACATATTTGGCCTTATTTTCTTATTTTTAACCTCTTTTCTTTTCGCTTATAATTTGATATAGAGTATGTTCATGGTGATTTTTAAAATTCATTGACTACATATTACTCAAGGTGTGGTCACGAAGTGAAAGAGGAATAAATATATCCCAGCGATCCTGGACATGGAGTTGGATGTAATAATGAGTACAGTGGCTTGAAAGTTTATACAAGAGGGAATAATACATAAGGTTAAGATGCTGAAAGAGTGGACTGTAATAGATATTTTTTATTCTCTTTGGCTTCTCCTTTGTTTATCCTTCTTATTATGTCTGGGGAATTTCTACCTAATAAATAGGCCTCTCATTATGGAAGTCAGAAATTCATTTTTCCAATTTCACTGTGGCTGACGGCAAATTTGTGATCCAGGCTTTTTCAGTTGGGCACACCCATGCCAGTCTTTGTAGCTGACTCTGTAAGAAACATGTACCATATCAAATCCATTCTGACTTGGTTGACAGACAAGATACCCAATTTCCAGAAGTAGCAGTGGCAGAGGTTTTAATGGCAACATTCTGTGCCCAGTGACAATGATGTCAATGCAAACCATTGTGCCCATGCTAAGTGGGAATGGCAATGCTGTCTCCAAAATGTGACCTTCTACTGTTCTCCAGTCTAATTTATGGCACTGGTGCTCTAAGCTTGTTGCTCTGGTCCTACTATAGCTCATACAGCTACTTAAAAACATTTAATACATTATATTCCTGCTTAAATTAATTAGAATTGGTTAATTTCTTCTGACCAAGAAACTTATAATCAGGTGCTCTTCTTGTAGCACTCTAATATTCCTAACTACAGTATAAGGTAGGCTTCATCATCTTCATTTTATAGGTGATAAGACAGAAATTAAATAACTTGCTCCAGATCACAGTGCTTGTTATTAAGACTAAGAATTCAAACTCACGTTTAGTTTTTATCATTCATATTTATTAATTTTCACTTGTAGTTGAATGTGAAAATACATCAATAACTGTTCAGATATAAACAGTAGTGAGAATGTTAATATGCTAATAGCATTTATATCTTGGTTTACTTTTCTAGTTATTCTCATTCAACTTCTATGTAGTTGTGAGTCATAAAATAATTATGGTTACTTCATATTCAGTGTATTTTGTCCTCTGGGGCTTGAAATATACTCAAAACTCTCAACACTATCTTCATGCAAACACTTGTTGCAGCATTTTTGTACCACTTAATTGTTTACCAGGATTTTTTTTACCTGTGTTTCACATATTTACATTTTTTTTCTCAGAACATTTTCTTTTCATAGACAACATAACTTTAAAAGTGAACACATTTGGGGACACAGCTGTCTTTGTATAACAAGAGGCAATGAGGAAGTGTTAAAAAAAATATGCCAAAACTGGCTGGGCATGGTGGCGCACGCCTGTAATCCCAGCACTTTGGGAGGCTGAGGCAGGTGGATCACAGATCAAGAGATTGAGACCATCCTGGTCAACATGGTGAAACCCCATCTCTACTAAAAATACAAAAATTAACTGGGTGTGGTGGCATGCACCTGTAGTCCTAGCTACTTGGGAGGCTGAGGCAGGAGAATTGCTTGAACCTGGGAGGCGGAGGTTGCAGTGAGCCTAGACTTTGCCACTTACTCCAGCCTGGTGACAGGGAAAAACTATGAAAAAAAAAAAAAAAAAAGCCAAAACCAAATGGAATGACAGAACAAGCCACAGATGTGCCCACACTAAATCAGAAGCTGATAAGTTCATCCACAGGCAGTTGGTAAAGATGCAGACATATTTTCAAAATTTAAAACTCTATTTTGCAGTTTCAGTAGTAATGGTAGCCATTTATGTAGGTATAAAGAAGGTAATGAATATATCCCTGAAATGGAAGATAACTTGTAATCAAGAAAATTGT
>PVKP010034393.1:0-24264 GCA_004027715.1 Plecturocebus donacophilus
GAGATGGAGGAACTGTGTCGGGGGAATGGGGGGTTATTGGGGGGATAGGGGGACTGCGTGGGAAGGAGGGGGGGCAGTGTGGGAGGGATGGGGGTGCTGTGGTTTGGAGGGTGGCTGGTACTATTTTGAGCGGGATAGAGACTGTGGTGAAGAAGTTGCAGGAGTATTCTCGAGTGCTTTCCATCTAAGCCCCCACAGCTCTCGTTTTCTAAGAAGGCATTGTGTTCAGCCCTCTGGACCCGCCCAGAAGTGCAGAGGAATCAGTGCCCGGGGATGGACAGCCCTCCGCCCACAGGACGGCAGGAGTCGCCCTCCACCCACAGCGGGAGGGAGAGAACCCTCACCCATGGGACGGCCACCTTCTCCTGCAGCATTATCCTCCTGGGTCTTCCTGAGCTCCAGGATTAGGGGCCAACCCTCCCAGTTTTCCAGGGCCTTCTGGGGGAGTAGCAATGTCTGTGCTAAAATCAGGACCATGCTGTGCACAGCGAGGCAGCCGCTCTGGGGCTAAGGGAGGTGCAGGTGTCCGGGACTGGGAGGCAGTCCCCTTCTCCTCTGCCATGCTTAGGGTGCCCCTGGGTGCATCTGCTAGCAGGTGGCATAGGTGGGAAGCCCGGACACCTGAGGAAGGAAGACAGTGGCTTCTTCGACTGAAAATGAGGCGCAGGTGGAGCGGGAGGCGGAGGGCGCAGCTGCCGTCGGATGTGAAGTGTCTGCAGGGAGAAAGAGCAGCCCTGCTCTCAGCTGTACCAAAGGAAAACCTGGGCCAGAAGCCCTGCAGGTGGGAGGAGGGGGCTTGGGCTAGCAGGGAGGACGTGTTCCCCTCCAGGGATCGGCCAGGCTGTGGGCTGAGAGCAGGGCCTCAGGGAAAGGCCAGCGGCCTCCTGTCCCGAAGAAAGGGTGTCCGGCCAGAAAGGTCCATTTAATCTGCAACAGAAAGCGTCAGCGTGCTGGAAAGAGAATTCCCGAGAGGGAGCGAGGGCGAGGAGACCTGCTGGTCTGTGAACTCAGGGAAAGCGTTCCCTCCAGCTCCGGCACAACCTCGGGAATGTTCAGAGACAGGAGTTCAGGATTCTTTCTCCTGACCTCTCCTGGCAGCTGGATGCCGGAGCTTTTCGGAAAGGAGACACAACCCTGCCCTTTCTCCAGGGCTGGTGCGCTCCCTGCCGTGTGCAGCTGCGCCTCCAGAAAGGAATTCCACGAAACCACTAGTCCTGCGCTCTATAACGCCTGTGGATCTCTGAACTAGCAGGGAAATGGAAGCTTTTCAAAAAGAGCACTCCCTTTGAAAAACTTTCTTCGAGGTCTCAAGTTTAAGCTTCCAACTCTGACCGTGACATTCTAACACAGCCTTAGTTTGGCAAAATTTTAGCAATAAAAGTGATCAACTGACACAAGTAACAGAAGAAATATGAAATCATAATGGGGCTGCATAAGGAGGTAGAAATATAACATATAAAAATGTCATGTCTGAAAATTTCTCTTTGTGCTTCTGCTTAATAACTAAATAAACTGGTTGCATAATGAAACAGAACTTCTAAGAAAAGCAAAAGGACTCATACAGTGACTATTCTGGATATCACTAATTTTCACTGCTGTGAAAATAACACCTTCTAGATGTTCCCAGATAAACCGCTGTCTGAGTGCTGCCATAGTCCCAATTTCTTTCTGTCTCAGTTTCCAGAACAGTGGACAACACTATTTCGCTTCAAGTCAGATGTGGAAAATGGGAAAAAGACACTTGGCTGCTAACAAGACACCCTGCTTAGACACCAGGAATGTAGATAACGAGGTATTGTTGAACCAATAATGAAATCGCTCTCAGCAGCTCTAAAACCAACTTCAGTGGAATCAGGCTCCCTCTGACTTACTTAAAAATCTCACAGTCCTACTCCACAAAAACATGACTGACCTTGCTGGAAAGGACAGGCCTGCTCACAGATGAGGATGACAGAAAGCCTCCCCTCGCCGTTGAGGTCTGGCCGGCACACGCTCTGATCCACCAGCCAGCTGCGGGGTGGACCGGTGAGACCCCCACCGGCATCTGAGAGGCAGGCAGCACAGCCCCCCAGCCTGCGGCCATCTTGGCCATGTAGGTGGGGGAGACAGTCATTACAGAACCCGAAAAGACTCATGCTGACAAAAACACCAGAGGAGAATGACTGATTGTATGACAGTCATTTAATTACACTCCCAAGGCTGACGTTTCGATTTATTAAATCATCTGTTTGTCTACCAGAAAGAAATCTGAAAGCCACACGTTCTTTTTGGGTTGGGGACCCTCGATCAAAGGATCTTGCCAGTGGATAATCACACAAATGAAATGTGTCTAGAGCCTCCTCCCTGGCATCTGGGAAGACACCCTCACCTCAGGCTCACTGGACGCAGGGCTAAGGGCCGGGGCCACCGGGATTCACGGGGCTGCTGGGTGACCCAGATTCAGGGCGCTCATTTCCATTCCTGTCTGCCAGCAACAGCCCCACTGATTTATAAACTGCTACAGAAATGAACAAGGGTGACGTGTGCACGGTGACGCCAGTGTCACAGGCTGGTTTCAGCGGCCATCGCAGCAGGCCCGGCCAGGGGGCTCTGAATGGAGAAGGGGCCTGCTCGTCCCAGTGCCGGGGGTTGAAATTTAGGCCACACAATGGCAGTAACCCCTGCGAAACAGGAACTGATGCCTCTGGACTGGAGTTTCCTACGCCTGGAGGGAGGTTTCCACGGGCACTGTGCCCGTGCATTGCCTCTCCTTGGGTTGAAATGCAGGTTCCCAGTGGGTAGGCCAGGCTGGGGCCCGCGCGCCTGTGGTTCCGAACCCCTCTTGAGGTCCACGCTGCTCAGAAGACCACCTGGGCGCAGGAGGCAGCTAGACCCTCCAGCTAGGTCACCTGAGTATAACCGTCAAACCTCCGACTCCGCCAGCCCAGGATCTCAGCTGGTGTGGCAGGAGGTAGGACAGCACAGGGAGGACGGAGCCCCCCTGACATGAGCCAGATCACGGGAGGGGAGAGGGAGACGCAGAAGCTGCTGGAGAGACCTCCCACGCGCAGCTGCGGAACGGCCCTGCTTTGCATCTTGATCCTGTCTGCTGCGGCGAGGTTGCCAGAGCCCAGAGCCGCATCTGTCACGGTTGTGTGACCTGGCCCGACCCTGGTCATGGCTGGCCAGCCCACCACGCCCTGCCCTGACGGCCTCTGCTCATAAGCTCTCGTGTCTGTTCTATCCTGGAACCGCTTTCGTGCCCGGCCCCTTCTCCTGTCGTTTTCCATTTTCCCTTCCTTCATCTATTCGACTTCTCATTCTATCCCCTAAATAGAAGCGCTTTAAGAAGTAAAGAGGAATGAATGTCTTGCATAGATGCTCCGTCCTCTGAACGCTGAAGGACTCGCTGGATGTTTACTGTACTTTACTCAGTAACAAAGCATTGTCCAATCAACGTTTAGTCTTGGGGAAGCCTATTCCGAATTGACTTTCAACTGATCCTTTCAAACATTTAAAATTTGGGACCTGATGGGTGAAAATTTTGCTAAGGCACGGGATGAAGTTTCTGGCTCTCTCCAGGAGAGCTGGGCGTTGTCCAGCCCTTCCTGGCCCCGATTCGTGGAGCCGCTGGGGAGGTGCGCCTTCTCATCTGCAGCAGCACACCAGATTCCACACTGAGAGCCTCCCAATACTTGGAACTACAGTATCTACTTCTGCATTAAATGGTCCCATGTGAGGTCTCTGAGTTGTCCTCTCTGTGTTTTGGGGTTTTTCCAGCCCACCTCTGACTGCACACGGCCGTCTGCCATTCCTCATCACTTCCAGGGTGCCTGACTCTGGTAGCTGACATTCCCCCTGAATGTGCCACTTCCAACAAGCTCTGGGCTGGGAAACCAGACAACCCCCCTTATCAGGACTGCGCCTAAAATTAGAGCCAATGTATCCGAATATGCACCTGAGGCTCTCCCCAGGGAGAAAACACAGCAGGTTTGGGTACAGGCTTTGCCGTATCTATTTTGGCCCAGAGTCTCTTGGGGTTCATTTCCTCTTTCTCAGGCTGCCTTAGAGGTTGATGTTATTAGATAAGAGAGCTCCAGGTAACTCAGGGTCTAGAGGTTTCAGATAATTAATTAGAGAAAACACAATGCAAAATTAAAGCAAGTGCCTCCGAGATTGTCATACAAATAGAGTCACAATATTGTTAAATGACATAAATACATTGACTCACAATGCAGTGAAACTGATTGTCACTTGTTTATCACTTTCACTTGGGAGACGATATTATCACTAGAACTCCTTCTGAAGCATTGCAGCGTCAAGAATTCTCTTGAGGCCGGGCGCAGTGGCTCACACCTGTAATCCCAGCACTTTCGGAGGCCAAGGCAGGCAGATCACGAAATCAAGAGATTAAGACCATCCTGGCTAACATGGTGAAACCCCATCTCTACTACAAATACAAAAATTAGCTGGGTGTGGTGGCGGGCGCCTGTAATCCCAGCTACTCGGGAGGCTGAGGCAGGAGAATCACTTGAACCTGGGAGGCGGAGGTTGCAGTGAGCCGAGATCATGCCACTGCACTCCAGCCTGGCAACAGAGTGAGACTCCATCTCAAAAAAAACAAAAAAGAATTCTCCTGAAGCAGACCCAGACCCATCTGTGTATCCAGGGACACATCTGTGCCTTCCACAAAGCCGGCTCTGGGCTTCTCTGCGTCCCTCTCACCTGACCCCTACCTCCCCTTCGTCCACACCCTGTGGCTCTTTCCCCTCTCCTGGCCTTCCCTCCACATCCTTGACGTTCATCCCACCCTCCCTGCACACAGCCAGCCCCTCCACCAAGCCTTGTCCACATCAGACCCACCAGCACCCTGTGGCTCTTTCCCCTCTCCTGGCCTTCCCTCCGCACCCTTGGCGTGTTCATCCCACCCTCCCTGCGCACAGCCAGCCTCTCCACCAAGCCTTGTCCACGTTAGACCCACCAGCACCCCTTGCTCTGCAGCAGCTGCGGCCCCCAGGGTGAGCTCAGAACCTAAGTTTGGAGACAAGTTCCATTTTGATTTGTGGGATCTGCGTTTCTTCCTTACAGGTACGGCTCATGGAGATGACAGCTCTTTAAAGGTGGCTGTGGTCTATTAGACTGTTTGAAAGTGTCCCTATGCTTCTTTCTCAAGGGCTAGTCAAAAGCAACCTGCAGACAGGCTGGAACGTCTCTGTGAGATAGAACACAGACTAGGATCAGAAGAATCTGCCTCCCAACCCTCCACAGCCATCTTCTGATTGTGTGACTTTACCTCCCTAACTGTTTAAAATAGCCCCGCACCTACCTGCCAGGATTGTCTTCAGAATTACATAAAGCAACAGGTACGAAGTCTCTGGACTAGAGCATGGCATATAACCGACTCAGCAAAGACTGGCATCTCTTCTCTCTTTCTGGCATGACTAAAGTAGTCTAAATAAATAAGTATTTGCAATGTGTGACTTGATAACACAAACTTTTGCAACATTCTTTTACCTCCAAAGCATAAAACAGTTATTGAGACAAAAGAAATACAATATTTTTTAAATTGCAAGACAAAAAAAATAAAACCTTACCAATAAAGAAGAAGCTTTGTGTTCCACAAACCAGCAGCCTCCGAGTTTTCTCTCTTCAATGTCAGGCTTTGAAAAGGTTGAGATTTCTGCTCACCAGCTCATGCACGCGGGCCCTCCTCCTGAATGCCACGCAGCCCCGGGAGTCCCAGCCCAGCTCTCCCCTCCGGCGGCACAGCCAACTCCTTCCCCCGCACGCTGGGTGGCGGCGGGCTGCCCCCCTCACAAGTTTTATTCCTCAGGGCACACTTCAGATCACAGAAAGGAGATAAATAAGGTGGAGGAAGGAAGACGGGCTGGTGTAACTAGGTCACTCGGTAATCTCAATTTCAGATGTAAATTTTTCTTTGTTTCAGAATCATTGATCTGTGGAATATTTCTTGATTCTTCTTGGAAATTACAAATTAATTAGAATGACTGTAAAGTTCTCTGAAAGGCTCCACAGGTTTCTTAAGAGAATTTAAAAATCCTGAAAATACCATATGACCTATATGCTTTATGAGCAAAGGCACAGTGAATAGAGAATTAGCATCTCACCAATATCTCACGGCAGGTCAGTTGCAGCCACAGAAGAAGGCATACCCCAAGCGTAAAGGAGAGATTTCACCCTCGAATACTCATGTTGTTTTCTTAGCCATCTTCTACAATCTGTGGCCACATATCACAACTTGACCGATTTGGGGACACAGAAACCCCTGTGTTTCCGTACTCCCAAAGCACTGTCAGCCTTAAGTTTGAGAACAACCTCGTAATTTGAGGGGAAATGTAGGTTACCTTCTGCACCTTGGTCTACCATAAACAAGCTACAAATCCCCCAAGGAAAGTCCAGAATTGTCACTTGATAGGAAACGCCAACAGCTTCTGCAGGGACAGAAGTGTGAGTCTACAACTCTAGCTCATCCACCCCTCCCCTTCCTTTTTCAAATGATTATAAATAGCATTCTTAAATGTTAATTTATGCAAGTGTCATACAATTTAGAAAGTACTTTTCATGTTTAGTATTTCATTTAATCCTGACCGACGGTTTGGGGAAAGTAGACATCGTGACCTGCATTTTGTAGATGGAAAGAAACGCGTTGAGTAACTTCCCACGAATGAATAAGCCAGGAGTAGTGACTTCAGGAAGTAAGCCCTAGGTCTTCCATGACCCTTGTACCACAACGCAGGGCAGCGATTCCTCCAGCAAATGCTTCCTGATGCCTACTGCGTGCTGGCCACTGCTCCAGGCAGGAGGCACACAGCCGTGACTAAAACAGGTAAGAGTCTTGGCCTCATGGGGTTTCCATTCTAGTCATGGAACACAGGTAATTAAAAAAAAAAACAATGAATGAAAGATACATATCATAGAAGTTGGTCGATGCCGGGGCGAAAAATCAAGCAGGGAAGTGGATGGGGATTGTTGAGGTAGCTGCAATTTCAATGAGGGCGAACAGGGAGGTTTCGCTGAGAATGTGGCATTTAAATAGAGCCCTGGAAGAGGGGAGGGAGTGAGCCACGTGTGTACCTTGGGTGAAGTCTTTGACGCAGAATCTGCCTGCCATGTTCAAAGCAAGGAAGGAGTTCAGTAAGGCTGAGGTGAGCTGCAGTCGATGGCGAGAGGCCGGTCACAGGGCCTCACAGTCCACTGCAGCGACTTTGCCTCCTCCAGGGGAGACCGGATGCTCCTGGGACTTCCGAGTGACATGATCTGACTTCTATTCTAAGGAGATCACTTTGGCAGCAGTGTTGAAAATGGATTCGAGGGATTTCAGGCAGAATTAGAAAGACCACCGAGGTAAGATATGAGGAGAATATTTTGGAAACAAAGTCAACAGGATTTACTGACAGCCTGGATGTGAGAATTGACAAAAGGCGAAGCACAAAGGATGGGTCCAGATGTCTGAGCCGGGCAGTGAATGTTGCTCATTCAGTGCTGTCTGGAGTGGGAGGGAGAGTTAACAGGAACCCGGTTAGGAACCTGAGACATTGAATCAGCCACTAGCACACCTGGGGCATGTTCACAATGGCTGAGATGAGGAACTGCCGACCTGCGCATCTGCAGAGGAATGGGTAAGGAAAATGCGGCCTCTACACCCATGGAATGCTACTCGGCCATAAAGCAGAACAAACTCCTGGATTCTCGGCAGCGTGGGTGGAGCTGGAGATATCACGCTGAGTTACACAAGTCAGGGACAGAAAGTTAATCACCACATGTTCTCACTCATGTGTAGAAGATAAAAAAGAGGGATCTCATAGAAGCAAAAAGTAGAACAAAGGATGCTATGGGTGGGAAGGGAACAGGGAGGAGGAGGAGGATAGGGGAGGATTTGAGAAAGGACAAGATCACAGCCAGTCGGGAGGAATAAGTCCTCACGTTCCACACCACTGCAGAATCACCAGCGTTTACATTATATATTCACATGACTAGAAGGCAGACATTGAACTTTCCGAACGTGAAGAAATGATAAGCTTTTGAGGTGATAGATATGCCAATTCCCCTCCTCTAATTGCTATACATTACGCTTATTGAAATATCACTACGTACACCATAAATATGTACAATTATTATTTGTCAATTAAAAATAAAGATTAAAAAAGAAGATTCCAGTGCAGATATCCAGTGTGCTTGGAGATCACTGTGGTCTCAGACTAAGATCAAACTGTGGAGCCCCATCTGGCAGCCCCCAAGGACTGGGAACCCCAGGGCACCTCTGGGTGCCACCCTGCCTGGCACACACATGACCCAGGCCAGGATTTCCTTGATGCAGACAATGACCTTCTCGTGCTGCGTGGGGTCGCACTGGATGGCGTGCAGTGGTGTGGGAGGATGCCTGACTGGGAGAAGGGTAAACACAGGAGAGAATGCAGACATTTATTCCAGGGGGGCTTTGAGGAGGAACAGACATGGGTCACAGCTGGAGATGACACTGGAGTAAAACTGATTTTATTTAAGATCGGGTCATGCTGATGAGGAAAATGTTGACTATGAAGGAAAGAGAAGGGAGAAGTGTCAGTCGAGTAAACAAAGGGACAAGCACCCAGCGCACCCTCCGGACACTGGGCTTTGTCAGGGGCGGGGCCGGTCTCCCTGGTGGCAGGTGAGGAGGCGGAGCCCAGGGGCACAGAGGCCAGGAGACAGGTGGGTGTCTTGGTGCGCAGCCATGGGGGCGCTCTTCTGATCGCTCCTGTCTTCTCAGGGAAATAGGAAATCAAGGCATCAGCTGAGGGTGAAGATGGAAAAAGAGGCATTCCAGTTTTAAGAAAAAAGGAAAAGGAATAAATCAGTCATCCAAGGAGAGGGAGCAGCAAGGGGCTAGAGTCATCACTGCCCAGTCAGCAGCCACCAACTTGAAATGAAGCAGTAGCCACAATTGTTTTCTGTCTCTTTTCAGATACATTCAGTTATGTAGGTGCAGTAGCTGAGTAGGAGGAGAGGTGACTTCAGCAAGGGCTGTGGTTTAGCCAACTGAGTAAGACAGAGAAGGGGCTGGGGGCTGAGGGTGAGGCAATACAGGTACTACATCGCCTTCTAACCCTCTGAACATTACTGGGTCCCCAGAACATTCTAGCGGTGGCCCAATGACAGATTAGTTAAAGGCAGAAGGATACTCGCCACTTAGTTTCAGACATGGGGTTTATCCAACCCAGGGCATTGTCCCTAACTTGGTTCCAAGGACTGTCAGGACTGGATATCGTCCTCGGTGTCAACTACAAATTTAAGAACCCTGTTCATCAAAATCCTTGCTTCCTTTAAAAGCCAATCATGGTGGCCAGGCACCTTTAAAAGCCAATGATGGTGGCCAGGCACCTTTAAAAGCCAATGATGGTGGCCAGGCGCAGTGGCTCACACCTGTAATCATGCTGCTCTTCAGATGGGTCCAGCACAAAAAATCATCCGATGCAGTCCTCCAGGAGGCCCACTGAGGAGTCACTGGAATGGCAGGCTCTGCTCCAACTGTGCCAGCTGACCCTGTAGCCAGCCATGCCAGCGGGCAAGGCAGGGGATTCCGTTATGATCGGGCTTCCCTTCGCCAAGATTGACTAACACCTTTGCTCAACTTGCCAAACCTGAGCCCCCCGCCCTGTGATACTGAAACGTGGGGAACACCAGACAGCTGCCTGGAGTCAGGCTGACTACACCAGCTTCTAGCACGGAAGGGCAGACCTCTGCTCTCACTACAGTAGACCCTGATTCTGAGTTCAGATTTGCTTTTCCTGCCTGTTGTACCTCTGCTCATCTCAGCAGAGTCCCTGAATGCCATTCTGACCGTGATGACATCCCACTGAATGTCGCTTCCAAGAAATCCAGCTCCCCATGAAAGGGGCAAAACCGTGTTGTAACAGCAAGCAAGCTAAACAATGCTAGAATCAACTCTGGAAGATTTCTTTATAGGATTAACTGGGGCACGGCCCCTTGAAATGTTATGATGCAGTCTGTATCACACACAAATGCTTCAAGTCAATGTCCATGGCTAGAATTTATGGTTCCAGGATCCAAAAGAGGGTAATTCTTCATGAAATTACATCCGCTAAAACATCCCCAAAATTGCTGCGTCCCACTCCTGAATCTCTGGGGTGTCCAAGGCTTTAGCTCCCAGAGCAGAGTCCTTTCACCCGGAACACCATCGTGCTTCCACCAAGTCTGGAGCTGAGGCCGCCACTGAGGTGCCACTGAGGCCGCCCATACTGGTCTGCAAAGGCACCGTGGAGGGTTACTCTCCAGGCTGAGGGACTTGCCTTGGCTGCCACGGAGAAAATCGGGTTTCTCTATCAAGCGGAGCCAGAAGCAATACAACTAGATGTTTTGGTGGGGAAGATCCCTGGAGGCACTGCCATGTGCAATGGAAAAGGTGAACGGAAGATGATTAGGACAGAATTATTATGGGCTGAATGTGCCTCCCACCCCACCCAAAAGATGTCAGGGTCCTGAGCCCCAGGATCTGTCATGTGACTTTACGTGGAAACAGGGTCTTTGCAGATGATCAAGTTAAAATGAGGTCATTAGGGTAGTCCTAATAGCCAATGTGACGGATGTCCTTGAAAGAAGAGAAAATCTGCATACAGATACACAGACACACATGTGGGGAAGCCAGCCAGCTGCAAGCCAAGGAGAGGGCCTGGAACAGATCCTTGCCCGGTGGCCTCAGCAGGAACCAGCCCTGCTGACATCTGGACCTCAGAGGCCTGGCCTCCAAAACTGAGACAGTAAATGTCTGTGGCTTAAGCTGCCCAGTCTGGGGTATGCTGCTATGGCATTTGTCTGTTCGGACTGCTGTAACAAAGTACCTTTGACCATGCGGCTTGTGAACGGAAGTTCGGCCTTCACAGTTCTGGAGCCTGAAGTCCGAGATCGCGTTGCTGCGGATTGCGTGTCTGGTGAGGGCCACTTCCTGATTTATAGACGTGCCTGTTCCCTGTATGCTCACATGGCGGGAGGGACGAGCCGGCTCTCTTGAGCCTCTTCAATAAAGGCCTCAGTCCCATTCATGAGGCTCTGCCCCCAAGACCTCGTCACCTCCTGCCCTTCCCACTTTCTCATACCATCACTTTGAGGGTGAGAGCTTCGCACAGGAATTTTGGGGAACACATTTAGCCACAGCCTCACACAGGCAGGACTCAGAGAGCCAGAGAATGAAAGCTCAGCTCTCCACCGGGTAAAGAACCTTGACCTCCTGCGAGGCTGGCTGAGGGCAAGGGAAACAGAAACTCATCTGCAACCACAGACACTTCGAAACACCTCACACTTCCTGGTTGGGAGTCAGTGCAGGTGCACCGGCTCTGAGTGTCCAAGCACAGCTCCTGCTTCACAGATGGTGGGGGACCTCAATCCTTCCCTTAGGGATGGGCGAAGGGACTGAGAAGGAGGGGTGGTCATTTCAGCAACTTATTACGACAAAAAGTCAAAACCCTCAAATCCTCTTCCCGGCATATACGGACAGCAGCACCCACTCACCTCCCGCAAGGCCACCCTAACGTCACCCAAGCCAGACAGCATGGTACTGTACCCCCTGCACAGACAGCTGCAGCCCCCACCCTAGACCCCTCTCCTCCCACCACTTCCAACCCTGAAGGGGAAGCCTTGCTCACCTGTGATTTCTCGTCCCCTCAATGCTGACTTGCCAATGTTGGAAGATGTGGACATGGCACTGACATATGCAGTGATGTGGACGAGGACAGAGTGCTGCCTTCACTCTCTCATCAGGTCCCTGCTCTCAACTTCATGGCCCCTAAAGCTTCACTGAGAAATCCCTGGCATGAGGTCGACTGATTAGCACAGAAAAGGCCAAGGTATTTAATGTGCTTACACAGGAGCCTTCAGAACAAAACCCAGGGTACTGGAGAAGTTGCCTGTTTATGCTTAGGCTCAACAACGTACAGACAGCTGTGTAGAAAGGGGACTGGACAAAAAGAGCAGGATGGAATGCGGATGGACTGAGTTGGGAACCAGGGCCTGCTGGCCCGGAAGTGCTGGAGAACGAATGCCTCCCAAAGGAGCAGCCCCCACTCAGTGTCTGGCTGGCCTTTGGTGTATAAATGCCCCCACTCCCTCCTTTGGGTGAGGAAACTCCATGGTGCATGTTCTTCCCTGGCTTGGCCAGAGTCCCCATGGGGAGCCAAACCCAGGTATCCCCCGGGAATCCTTGCTGGGCCATGCCTCTTTCATCAGGGACCCTCCTTTCCCACCCTTACCCTCGCTTTCCAGGACCCAGTAACACACCCACACTGGAATGGAGGGCTGCTGCCAGCAAACCCCAACTGAAGCAGAACTTAGGAAACTTGTAAACTCTGCCTGTTCCATCTGGGAATCAACATATGCTTTTATTGTTTTAATACATACTTTTTTTTTAATACACACATATTTTACAGGTATTGGTTTGCTGAAATACACTTCATAAAGATGCCAGTGGAATGCTGGCAAAGTGAACCAGAGAGCCACTTGGAAATAAACTCCTTTCTTCATGTTTGCTAAAGAAACCAGTATTAGTACCAACATTCATTGATTCTGAAGGATTAAAATGGGTCCAGTTTTTCCCTCCTAAAGTCAAATGCACTAGTGCTGTGGAACTCAATTATTTTCAAATAGGAACCGCCTATCACCACTGACGCTGGCATTGTAAAGACTTGAGAATGTGCTACGTGAGAGGAATTTAGAAATTCAGTGTGATATGAACAATCCAGCCTTAGTCACTATAATCCTCATGCTAATTACTTCCTTTAATGCATATTAAGATCTGATTACTTAGAAGTATTACCTGCTGGTATCTATTATCATGCTTTGGATTGACATACTTCTTAATCAAAAGCAAAGTTTTAATTATTAGAATGAAAAGGTTCCGTCTGGCATCCATTCCTTCCTCCACCGCTCCTGAGGAAGGGTGCCAAGATGAAGCCTTAGTTAAACTCTGACTAAGCTGGACATGGTCACCGTCATTTTCAAATATAATCCTATTCTTTCTTGGGATTAAGTTTCTAAGCAACTGCTGTTTAGACAGGGCCCTCAGAGCTTAGAGCCAATTTTTCAGTGGTTTTGCCTGTTTCTGTATGTTGGTGCTTCACAAACAACAAATGGTCACATAAAATGAAAAGTTAATCATTAAAAATCAAGGAAAAGGGGATCTGGCCCCAAATATCTGATGCTAAAGAGACAAAAATGATAAAAATAAAATATTGATTCCATTGGTGCACAATTCAATCACCAAACTTATTTCAATGAACATAATTCTGCCGTTTCTTATGGAAAATGTTCAAAACTCTTCAAAACAAAATAGTTTCTGGCAAACCTACCTTTCTGTGTTTCTCTTTTAGTGACTTTAGAAAATTGTTCCTATCATTATTATGTTTTACAACTCTACATTTAAGGCAGGCAGAAGATATAAAAGAAATTACTGATGGCCGGTTTGCATTTTCCAATCCACAGATCACAGCTGGGGAGGTTGAAGCAGCTCCAGCTTGGAGGCTAATCTGCCATGTTGATTTCTGATTAACCCCTGTTCCAGGAAGGCCTCTAAGATTTCTATTTTGTTTACTGTTCCCTGGGTAAGAGTTTGTGCTTGCCATAAATCCTGCCCTTAGGGCAGGTTCACAGAGCACTCTTGCCTTTCCCTGCGGATCTACTTCCATTGTCCTACACGTCCCTTCCCTACGGTGTAGAAACCCTGGATTGGGGGGTCATAGCCCAGGGGTCCACTGTCTTGTTTCATGGCTGCCCAAGGCCATGGCTTCTGTTTGTAAGTCCCTGTTAAATGTTTCTTCCTGAGAAACCACATTTGTCAGCCTCTTTCTTTGACCTCTCAACTTCCTTGGGCTTTGGGGGTAGCTTTGCATAAGCCTGCCCGCCACGGACCAATACTGGCAAGGATTCATCGATTTGCTGAGGCAAGAAGAACCGATACCTGCGCAACAGCCCTGAGGAATTGCACAGAGCACCCTTGAAGTAACTCCATCTTAGAAAAACACTCCAATGTTTTTTTTTTTTAATGAAATCTTCCGGTTTTTTAATTTTTTTATTTTTATTGCACTTTAGGTTCTGGGGTACATGTGCAGATCATGCAGGGTTGTCGCATAGGTACTCATATGGCAAGATGCATTGCTGCCTCCATCCCCTCGTCACCTATATCTGGCATTTCTCCCCACATTATCCCTCCCCACCCTCCCTGCCCCCCGCTGTCCCTCCCTGAACCGCCCCCAACACCCCAGTGTGTGATGCTCCCCTCCACATGTCCATGTGTTCTCATTGTTCAACACCCGCCTGAGTGACAACATGCGGAAACACTCCATCTTACACTTCAAAAGGCACCTCGTCACAGGGACCAGACATTTGCCTCACCAATGAAGACATCGCTCAAGCACCAGATAAGGACATACCCAGGCACACTCTTCCACTATCAGTCTTCACCAGAGGACTCTGTGGCCACAAAGCACATGAAGAGAGCAGGACTTCACTAGCTGGAAACTGCCCTTTCAACAGACAGCACCTTGTCGTCGCTCATGATAAGCACCCAGCATCCGTCACCGAGGACTCTGGCCACATCAGAGATTCCTTCTTGCATGATGCTGAGGCTGACAACTGTCCTGGCCGGGCCGGGAGGTCCTTTTTGTCCATGTCACTCTTCCTGGACTGGCTTGTTAACCCTTTTTCCTATCCCCTTGCTCTTGATGTTAAATGTCACTTTGTTTATTGTGGAATGTTTGATCTATAACATCTATGGATTAAGTAAACTGTGATGCAGGGCTTGCAGTGTTGACTGGCTCATGGCTTGAGGCTGTGTGCTGGAGCTCTGACCGCTGACTGAGCAGGAGGCACTAGAACTGCCGGCCTGGGGAGACAACACATGCTGGAGAGGTTGTGGAGAAATAGGAACACATTTACACTGCTGGTGGGAGTGTAAGTTAATTCAACCACTGTGGAAGACAGTGTGGTGATTCCTCAAGGATCTAGAAATAGACATACCATTTGACCCAGCAATCCCATGACTGGGTATACACCCAAAGGATTATAAATTTTCCTATTATAAAGACACCTGCACACATATGTTTATTGTGGCACTGTTGACAATAGCAAAGCCTTGGAACCAACTCAAATGCCCATCAATGATGGACTGGATAAAGAAAATGTGGCACTGTGGGACGTTCCTCAATTTAGGTTTGTTTCACGTTTCCTTGTAACCAGGCCTGGGACCCACATTTCTGACTGAAGTTGCACAGAAGTGGTCCCGAGCTCTCCCCATGGGCGCTCTCAGGGGTGGTCCCGAGCTCTCCCCATCGGCGCCATCGGGGGAGTCCCGAGCTCTCCCCATCGGCGCTCTCAGGGGTGGTCCCGAGCTCTCCCCATCGGCGCCATCGGGGGAGTCCCGAGCTCTCCCCATCGGCGCTCTCAGGGGTGGTCCCAGCTCTCCCCATCGGCGCTCTCAGGGGTGGTCCCAGCTCTCCCCATCGGCGCTCTCAGGGGTGGTCCCAGCTCTCCCCATCGGCACCATCGGGGGTGCTCGGCCTCCACTTGTCGCCTTGGATTTTTGGATACTTGACTCTTTCCCCAGTCCAGACTCCCATTCAGCATTTATTCACTAGAATTGAAATGTCTCCTGGGACCGTGACCTTTGGTTTCTGGAATACTTTCTCGGACATATAAAAGCAAGAGAAGTGGCTTTTATCCATAGCCAGTTATTCTAGTTACTCCCGTAAAAGTCATTACTTTAGTACTTTCTCCAAGCAGCCTGAAAACAAACGCCTTTGTCTCTCTTTTCTCGAAAGTCTCTCTCTCCTCCTCCTGGGGGGCTGTGGTTTTAACTCAACAAGCCCTGAGCATGTTGGTTGTTACCATCCAAGGATGGGAGTAACTGCTGCCCCTACGTCCACCATATCCTTCTTCCCTGCAGCTCGGTCTCCTCCTCTTCCTCCTTCTTCCTCCTGCTCCTATCTCCTAAAAGGCAGCTCTTTGTTAACTGACACAATCACAAAAGATTAAGGATAATGCAACCACAGCAGGGTTCCCGGGGTGTGAGGACTGCTGGATTTCTACAAAGAGCTACGGAAGGTGGGCATGCCAAGAGATGCACCCAGAGTAGACACTTTTGGGGGCTTTATCCCCAAGGGTGCCTGACACGGACAGTAGGGAAGGAGCCAGGAGGTTCCCTGGGAGCAAAGCGTGGCCGTGGAGGAATCCAGGGAGGAAAACTGCAGAAAGGTGTGGTGAGCAGCGTGCAGGTGGCTCAGCGAGGTTTGTGCCTGGAGAGTGGAATGAGGGTGTTGGACTTGGGCTTTAGAAAGCAGGTACTTTGACCTGGGGACAGGAGCACTTCCCTCTTAAGACACTTAATTGAAATTGTTAGAATAATGTGTCCTGGATGTCCACACCCAGGTCCATCCTGGGAAGCTCTCCTGGGCCTTGAGGAGCAATAGACCATGACTGCTATGTTCATCAGTTGACAAATGGATCTCAGAAGTGATGTGAGCTGCATTCAGAAATGCAACCTGAATGGCCACACACTGGGGGCCATGCCCCTCCATAAAGAGTTCTAGCAAGTGTGTTTAGTCTCAAAATGAGAAAATTAGAGGCAACATGAAAGCTACCTTCAAATTGTAAAGCGCTATGGTGGGGAAGAAAACAGTCCTGTTCTCAGTTCCTCTAATATTTTCTGAGGTTGATGATATACTGTACCAGGAACTATGCTAGGTGCAGAGACAAAAGTAGAATAAGGGAAGTTTCCATAGATACCAGCTCATCCAAAGGAGAACTTTCTAACAAATGAACCAAGTCATTACTATCCGATAACTCCCCTGACACAGGGGAGCTCTAACCTGAACTTCTCAGGCCGCCCCATTGTCAAGGGAATTTCTTGCCCAGCTGTTGCTACAGATCTGCCTTCTAAGGGGTCTTCCAATTCTCAACACTATCAGCTGGCCTTACGTGTGACTGTCTGGCTTGTGGGGATATAATATATCATGCTTTACGTGTAGACACATCTAATATCTAATAGAGCTGTACCTATCATCAGATATAACAACCTCAAGCAAACCCCAAGTTGCTAGGTGCTTAGTAAATTATTTTGTTACACTGAAGGGTGAAAAAGCACAGAATGATTAAATGACTTAAGATAACGTGAGACAATGAAATAAACTGGAAGTGAAACAGACTGTGGGGTGCCAGTCTGTGCAATTCACAAAGTCCCCATTGCTGACTAACCACAAGCCCAGGGTTACTGTGTCCCTGCAGCTGGTTAGGTTTTTCCTCTACACAGAGAAATCACTTGACTTTATCTAGGCCGCTACAAAGCCAGTTGTTAAGAGAACCAGAATTAGGATTCAGAAGTGCTAGATGTCAGGTTTCTGTACGAAGAGCAATCGTATTCCACCAAAGCACTGGTGTCTCCCTACAAACACGACATGTCTGTGAAACCTCAAGGAATTTGTGCTGGGAACTTCTGTTGAGAAGCAAGTGATAATGGCAAGTTCGAGCATTGTGCACAGCTAGAGAAGCTGTCTGTGGAATGCTGATCGTTGTTTTTTGGTGGAAACAGTAAGAAACCTTAAAACTGATCTCCTGCTTCTGGAAGATAGGGAGACAGAGCACAAGCTGGCCACTGCAGAAAGTTGTCAGACCTTTCGAGGCTGGCTGACTGCAGCTGCCTTTAGCTTGGCTGTGAGTTTGCACAACTTTGAGGCTCTCGGAGGAAGGTGGCTGAATCTGTATCAGGGCCAAGGGCACCCCTGGGAAAAAAGAAACACCTTTTCTTTTGAGGTTTAACTTGATTAAAACTTCTCTAAGGATTAGGCTGGTCTCAACAGGAGCCCACCAGCCAAAAGAACATCGACAGTTCCCAGGGAAATAAGTCATGAGGGAAGGAAGAGTCAGCAGGAAACCAGGACTCAGGATCCAGGCAGATCCGGCTGGTGTCAGCACAGTCCGAGGCGCATCAGGAAGCTCCTCTCTCCCCCACTGTGGCACTGAGCACTCAGGGAGCACCACTGAGCATGCATGAGAACCGCGATGCTCAGCTCACAGTGGTGTCAGCTTCCTTAGAAAAACCCTCTGTCTGCGAGCACAAGGCTCTGAACTAACCCTAGCGGTCACCAGGCATGGCCCCATCTCAGTGCCTGCTCTTCGCTGCATGTGAGGGAAGCCAGGGCAGCAGCGAAGGCGTCCCACACAGTCAAGCCAGGGGCAGCTGCCAGGCTTCCTTCCCCTGCCCACGATGCCTCTGGAAGCAGGAGGAGGCTCTCGAGGCTCCCGGGACTTGGGAAGACGGGAAGGTGAGTCGTGAGCAGGCGGGGGCCAGGGCAGTCATGGAGACTGGACTTTTGTTCATCCGGGCAGGAGAGTGATCAGGAAATGACTCTGAATGTGAAAAGACATGGCTGCTGTGGGACCGGCAGATGTGTGTCCTCCCATGCTCCAGGAGGACGCAGCCCTGGCTGGAGCCCAGGCCCATTTCTGTGGGGTCAATACTCACACCACAGCCAGGGTCAAGCAAGCAGCCCAGTGTCACGCAGCAGGGATGGTGAGAGGCGCACAGCCTGCCCCAGCCGGTC
This sequence comes from Plecturocebus donacophilus, assembly GCA_004027715.1. NCBI lineage: Eukaryota > Metazoa > Chordata > Mammalia > Primates > Pitheciidae > Plecturocebus > Plecturocebus donacophilus. Next base: position 18,579 of record PVKP010034393.1, read on the forward strand.
CTGGTGCAGCCGGGAGGCAAGGCCACAGCCCAGAGCACTCTGAAAACAACTCACCCAGCGAAGACACCAGCACAGAGAGCCTTCTGTCGGGTTCCATGCACACAAAAGCCGGGAAGTCTCTGCGACTTAGTTACAGAACACAGATGAGCAGTTGCCTGGAGCAGGGAGGGAAGGGAGGGACTGACAGGATGGGAGCTCAGGGAAGCTGGTGGGAGTAGAAGGTTCTAGATCTTGACTGGGGTTGCTGTTACACTGGAACACACTTGTCAAAACCCTCTGAAGCGAGCCTGAGAATGGATGCATTTTGCTGTATGTAAATTATCGCAATAAAGCTGATATTTAAAACTATGTGACACCTCTCCAGGTGATGCTGATGTTGGGAGGTTGATTTTCAGGACTGGGCGCGGCGGGAGGAGTGAGGCTCCCTGACTTTCAGTCTTCGCCGAGCTTCACCCACAGAGCTGCACAGGCAGCACATCGGATGACAGAAAGAAGACTCTCCCCACACCCCCGACATCGGCACACCCCAGCGCAGGTCCTGGAGGGTGTCGTTCAGACCCACGCCGTAAACACCCTCTACAGGCTGAGCTCCGTCTCTGTTTCCTCTACCGCAAGCCAGGTGGTTTAAGACAACGGAAACCTACTTCCTCACCATCCGGGGGGCCAGAAGTCTGAAATCGGGGTGCTGTCAGGGCTGGCTTTTACTGGAGGCTGTTCAGGGAGCCGTCCCAGGCCTCACTCACCATTTCTGGTGTGGTCTGCAGTTCCTGCCTCCCATGACTTAAGGACACAAAGCTCCAAACTGTGCCTCCACCATCACCAACTCTGTCTCTGCGTCCTCTCCTCTTTCCCTAGGCCGGCCCTGAATGCGAGATCATTTCATTTTGAGTCCCATAACTAACTGCAGCTGCAAAGACTCTATTTCCAAATAACATCCCGAGGTTCTGTGTGGACGTGAATTTGGGGGCAACACTATCCAGTTAATAATCGCATTAACCGACCACCCCTGCACTCTGCCTTCAGCCTTGAGCCTCCTGTGGAGCCCCAGATGCCGGTCCCCACTCAGAGCACTCAGAGAGCCTCAGATCTGAAGCCAAACTCAATTTCCCTCCCCACCCCTGTTCCTCCAACACTTCCTGTCATCGAAGCAGCAGACAGTCCTTCCAGCTGCTCAGGCCCCAAACCTCGTGGCCATGCTTGGATTCTTTCCCCACATCAAATACATCAGCAAATGCTCTTGGCTAGCTCCAGGATGTGTTAATAGTGTATAGCCCGTGTCCCAGAGGCAGAATTCTCACTCCTTCCTGCTCCAAACTTTTGCCCCTCCACAGAGAAGGCAAGGCTTTTAGCGTGATTCCAATCACGTCTGCATTCTGCTCTGAGGGCACCCCACACGCGCCAGGATGACACCCTGCGTCCTCCCATGACTTAGAGGCCGGGTGGAGGCCTCACCTGCCCCTCCTCTCCTCCCCGCTGCTGTGTCCTTCCTGGCTGTTTGCTGTTCATGCTGGCCGCCCCGGCGGTCATGCTCTCCCGGGACCTGCTCAGCCAGTCCCTGCTCTAGGACCTCGTCCTTGCTGCTGCTCTGCCCTGGTTGTCATGCAGACAGCCACACCTTCGGCCCTGGGGTGTCTCAGTTCACGTTTCCCTGACCACCTAGTTTCAAAGGGCTTCCCGGCTCCAACTCCCTCTCCCTTCCTGGCTCTGATCCACTTCCTCTTCTCCTCGGCTGGTCCCCGCCCAGAATGTCCCTGCCCAGGGTGTTGTCACTAGGATGCAAGGTCTCGTGAGAAGGAGCTCAGCCCGCATTCCTGCCATTTCCAGGACGTTTGGAGCGGGGTCTAGCAGACAGCAGGCACTCAAGAAAGAGTTGCTCAGTGAGGGGGTGAATGAAGACTTACTGATTGACATAAAAAATTAAAGAATGTGGGTTTTTTTAAAGCTTATCTCATTTTTTGCAACAATCTTTAAATCTGATCTTTGATCCGCCTTTAGCTGATGTATAGATAGGGTGAGGTTGCCGCAATTTGGGGCAGATCAGCTTTGTGACTTGTCATCTAAAAAGGGGAAGAGGTTTTAACTTGAAAGAGAAAAAAACACTAGGCGACCTTTATGTGGAACAGTTACACGAAGCCTCATCGGTGGCCAGGCAACTTCCTTTCCAACTTCTCCTTACTCGGGTCCCTCTGCCGTGTTTACACCTTGCCAAAGACCATGGAAACTGGTAAACATCTTGCCAAATAGAACTGTTTAGACTGAAGATGCAAAGCTGCCCTCTGGCCCTTGGACAACTACAGGTCAGGGAAATGAACAGAAGTCACGTGAGACTATACTCTTTCAAATTCCCTTTTACAGTGGAAATTCCCTCTCTCGGTATTATGGTATTAAAGGGAACAAGCCTAGTAAGTGAATTACATGAGCAATGGGCACTCAAGGATATGAGCGTATAGATGGTGCGCACTTATAGATGGTACAGAGTAGATGGTGTCCTTCGGACAGAGAGACACAAAACACTCTTTGCTGAACTTGAAGATGATATTGCCGGTTAAGAGCAGAGACTTTGGAATGATATCAGCATTTAAACCTAGACTCTGGACCCTGCTACTTCCTAATGGAGTGATGTGTGTAAAGTTCTTAATCTCTCTGAACCCCCCTGCCTCATGTGTGGTATACAGAGATGCAGACACCTCTGTAAAGGCCCGCGTCGGACACATAGTGGTTGATGAACATTGGAGAGCTGGAGGAGGAGAGGCATGTAGGTTACGCCTAAGTCATGAGAACATAGAACGACAGAAATCAACAATAAAAATCTAGCTTCACATTGATCCAACTTGCCAGAAGGTCACCAAGACAACTAAACTGCCATTGCGCACCATGACTGCTGACTTGAGGCCGGTTGCACCTTTTGGGAAGCATCTCTTGGGAATGTTCACAGGAAAATTGCTCCTTTGGGTACAAGGTTTTGAGATACAATCTCTGTGTCAGTGACTGCTTTACATACAGGAACCCCAAAATGGAGGAAGTAGGCTCTGGAGGAACAAGAAAAGAAGGGAAAAACAAAGCAGCCCAGGGCGGCTCGCTGCTCCCCTTCCTGCCACCTGGAGGAAATTCGAGGCTAATTCTGGAGACATCAGAGTTTCTATTACTTTGGTTACTTGACAGAGCCTAAAAACTTCCTCTTGGGTGGAAGAAAGAAAATCCTTTCTGTGCTGCTCCCTGGAGGGAAAGAGACCAGGCGGACTCTTGCCTCTATGTGAGGAGCTCAAAGGAAGGCGTCGCCCACTCTGGCCCCTGAGCACAGCCCCGCAAGGAGCCCGGCCTTGGCCCACAGCTCTTTGACTACAATCCCTGCCTCCATCATCACCCTTGCCTCTGACCCTGTTGTTTGTGACGTTGCTCGACACTGGTGGCTTCTTTTGCTGCCATATTCACCTCCAGTTTGAGGCGTGGGTGACGCAGGAGAGGAGCATGTGGTCACATGGTCCCCTTAGTGACCCCTTAAAATATATTGCTGATCTGGGGCCTGTGTCTGGAGGAAAGGGGCAGTGGTGTCTTACAGTGACCCGAGAGGCTCCTATTCTGAGCCACAGAGAGCGCCACACCAAAATGCTGGTGGATCTGCCACTGGGCCCACAGTTTCCATGGGCCCCCAGTGCCTGGAGTGAAAGGTCCTTAGATCAATCAAGGACATCCAGTGTTCTGGAGGGTTCCTGTTTCTTCATGCCGACCACTTCAATAATGCAACCTTATTTGCAGGAAGGGGATTTTCTTGGCTTTGACCAACAGAGCTAAAAACTCAAGTTACTTCTGCCTGGTTCTGGCCTCTCCTGACTCAGCTCAGCCATTAACCAGTAAATCTCATACCTCCTGTTCTAGAGGGAGGTTGTCATCCTGGAGGAGGGCCATGCATCAGGAACTGCACCCTTCTGTTTAATTCCCCAAGAAGGTCTTTGCAGCTGAGGTCAACTTCCTCCCCAGAGAAGCAAAACCTGTTGGCTGCAGAGGCTGCTTGTTAAACAGAGAGGCATTGCCTACAGGAGATGTGTGACATCAGACTTTTCAGGGACGGTGCCCAGAAAGCTCAGAAACTTTGCTTAAATCTCTTCCAGGTGATTCTGATATTAGCTAACTTTGAAAACCACAGGATTAAATTATGTTCATTTTTTTCCCTCAAAATCTAAGTTTCATATTGACCCTTGAACTACTTATACTATTTAAGGAATAACATTTCAAACACTGACAGTTCATTAATATCAGCAACTGATCTGAAATTATTACTTTAAGTCTAGAAAATACTGATAATTTCAAAATATTGTCATTCCTTAGTAGTTTGCATTTATGACATTATATACTTCCAACTCCTTCCACCACTTCGTGCAAATGTTTTCATGTATCTTATTCATATTTCTACATTTGTCATAAACCATGTTTACCATTTTTAATTTAGTCATCAATCTTTTTTTAATTTTTTTGGAGACAGGGTCTTGCTCTGTTGCCCAGGCTGGAGTGCAGTGGTGCGATCATGGCTGACCGCAACCTCAACCTCCTGGGCTCAACCTTCTTGCCTCAGCCTCCCAAGCAGCTGGGACTACCGACAGACACCACTATACCCAGCTGACTTTTGTATTTTTTGTAGGGACGGGGTTTCGCCATGTTACCTAGGTTGATCTCAAACTCCTGAATCCAAGCCATCTGCCCATCTCAGCCTCCCAAAGAGCTGGGATTACAGGCGTGAGCCACTGCACCTGGTCACCAAAGTTAACAGTCCTTTAAAGAATTAGCCATGAGGAGAGATCCAAGATGGCCGATTAGCAACAGCTCAGGAATGTAGCTCCCAGTGAAAGCGCAGAGAACGAGTGGACGCCACACTTTCCAACGAATTTTTGTTGCCCACAGACCGGGAGAGTACTGGCAGAGAAGCCACACGGGTCGCCAGCGTGACTCTTTTGGCCGGCGCGGCTCTTTTGCCGGCGCCCGGCGCAGCGCTTCCCAGTGCAGAGTATACGGGACGGACGGGCTCGGCTGGTCCCATCCCCACAAGGAAAACAGCAATTGGAAGCACTGAGGACTGAGAGTTTCACAGTGAGCACAGAGAACCCGGGAAGGTCCGGCTCTGAGGAGAAGGGGCGTCCGCCAAAGGAAAACTAAGAAACGGAGAAACTTCATCACCGGGCGGAGAGAGATCCAAAATGGCTGCGTAGCAGCAGCTCGGGATTGTGGCTCACGGTGGGGGCGCGGAGAGCGAGTGGACGCCGCAGTTGCAGACGAATATTTGATGCCCACGGACTGGGAGATTCCCGGCGAGGGAATCTTTTGGCGACTCTTTTGGCCGGCGCGGCGCTTCTCGGTACGGAGTGTGCGGGACTGGGTGGTGCCCTTTCAGTCGGGCTTGGCGGGTCCCATCCCCACACGGAGAACAACAATTGGAAGCGCTGAGGACGGAGAAGCACAGCTGAACCCGGGAAGGCCCAGCTCTGTGGGGAAGGAGCGCCCCCCGAAGGAAAACTAAGAAACAGAAAAAACTTCATCACCAACAAGCCGGACGTCCACTCAGAGACCCAATCTGAAGGTCGGCAATTACAAAGACGACAGGTGGATAAATCCACAAAAATGGGAAGAAACCAGTGCAAAAAGGCTGAGAACACCCGAAATCAGAATGCCTCTCCTCCTACCGGGGATCGCAGCT
>PVKP010034394.1:0-24262 GCA_004027715.1 Plecturocebus donacophilus
GGTGATGAAGTTTTTCTGTTTCTTAGTTTTCCTTTGGCGGACGCCGGTTCCCCTCTTCCCGGGTTCGCTGCGCCCGCTGTGAAACTCTCCGTCCTCCGCGCTTCCAATTGCTGTTTTCCTTGTGGGGATGGGACCAGCCGAGCCCGTCCGTCCCGTATACTCCGCACCAGGAAGCGCCGCGCTGGGTGCCGGCAAAACAGCCGCGCCGGCCAAAAGAGTCACGCTGGCGACCCCTGTGGCTCCTCTGCCAGGAATCTCCCGGTCTGTGGGCAACAAAAACTCGTCGGAAAGTGCGGCGTCCACTCGTTCTCTGCGCTTTCACTGGGAGCTACATTCCTGAGCTGTTGTTAGTCGGCCATCTTGGATCTCTCCCCACTCTGTTGCATTCTTAACATTAAGTTTTAAACATTTTCTAATTTTCTTTGTGATTTCTTCTTTGGCTTATGAGTTATTTAGAAGTGGGTTATTTAATTTATAATTATTTGGACTTTTTATGTATATCTAATTGTTATAGATTTTTAATTTAATTTCAGTTTAGTAAGAGAACATTCTCTGTGAAAATTAATTCTTTAAAAAATTTCTGAAGTTTATTTTCCGATTAGCATGTATCCTATCATGATGAATATTCTATGTGTTCTTAAAGAGAATGTGTGTATAGTAGTTGTTGAGTATAGCGTTCTTTAACTGCCAATTAGGTAATGATGGTTAGGTAGTGTTATTCAGATTTTTTTCTTTATTGACCTTTAATCTACTTCTTATATTAATTACTGAGAGAGGGGTATTAAAAACTTTCAATAATGATTATTAATTTGCTTATTTTTTGCTCTAGCTCTATTAGTTTTTGTTTTATGAATTTTGAACCTCTATTATTAGGTAAATACATATTTAAGATTGTTGTATCTTTCTGATGAATCTACTCTTTTATCATTTTGAAATAGTATTTTTGTTTCTTGAAATATATGTCTCATATAAACATAACCACACCAGCTTTCTTATGATTCTTGATTATACTGTATATCATTTCCATTCTTTTACTTTTGACTTATTTCTTTTCAAATTTAGATGAACTCTTGCTGGCATTCTGTAATACAGGTGATTTTATGGGAATTAAAAAGTGACATCCACATATTAAGTCAGAAACTTATATTTGATGTCCTTTTTTAATTTCTATAAAGTCTTCTGTATAGAGTATTTATTTCGAGGGTTAACAAACATTTTCTGTAAATGGCCAAATAGTAAATATATTAGGTTTTGCAAACTATACAGTCTTTGTCAAAACTACCGAATTCTGCCACTGTAGCTCAAAAGCATTTACAGAAAAGCTGTGAATGGTCAGGAAATTTTTTCATAAATATTTACAGAACAAGTGGGCAAGATTTTTCCTGCAGGACACAGTTTGTTGACCCCATGTTTAGTTTTAGTGTATTTACATTTCTCTCTCTGTTTACATTTCCTGTAATTGTACCTATGATTGTGGTCAAGTCTATCATCATCCTATTTGTTTTCCTTTTGTCCTTTAGTTTGTTTTTGTTTTGTTTTGTTTTTGCTCCTTTTCTATTTTGGGCTAATTGGATATTTTTAAATATTCTGTTTTATTTATGTTATTGGCTTCTTAGCTCTATTTTATAAAAAAAATTATATAGTGTTTACTTTAAGATTAATGCCATCATATTCTCAACTTTTAAAGTCTGTTTAGAGTCAGTGTTACTCCACTTAACACCTAATCCTTCATGGTTCCAAGTTCACACTTGATGATTACCACTTCTCGGTTTCTACTTCCCATTTTCCAAATATAATAAACATTCAACAGTAAAATTCCATTAGCTCTCCCTTACCCATTGTACTTTCTTTTTCACATCTTTTTTTTTTATGTATTAAAAACCCTACCTTGCACCATTATTATTACATTTATAAAAAATAGCCTATATTTTAAGAAAATAATAAGGGGGAATAATATAAAATCTTATATTGCTGTCTATTTATTTTTATGGCTCTCTCCATCTATGGACATGACTTTTCGTATAGTATAAGTTTCCTAAGTAGCATTTTTTATAATTTATGTTTGTTATAAATAATTTCTAATCTTTTGTTTATAATAAAATGCCTATTTTACCTTATTTTTGAAGGATATTTTTATTAAATATAAAATTCTCAAATATGTTTTTCTTGCAACATGTTAAAGACATTAGCTCATTGTTAGCTTGCCTATATTGTTTAGATGAGCAGTCAGCAATTATTTTTTATTTTTGTTCCCTGTAGTAATGTTCCTTTTCCTTTGATTGCTTTATCTTTTGTTTTCAGTGATTTGATCATGATGTGTTTTGGTCTTTCTTTCTTTCTTTTTCTTTCTAAGGATAAATTTTATCCTATATAATTCACATATATATATTTTTAAAATAAGTTCTGGGATACACATGCAGAATGCACAAGTTTGTTACATAGGTATACACATACCATAGTGGTTTGCAGAACCCGTCAACCCTTTATCTACATTAGGTATTTCTCTCTTCCCTGGCCCCCACCCACCAACAGGCCCCGGTGTGTGATATTTCCATCCCTATGTCCATGTGTTCTCATTGTTCAACTCCCACTTATGAGTGAGAACATGTGGTGTTTGGCTTTCTGTTCTTGTGTTAGTTTGCTGAGAATGATGGTTTCCAGCTTCATCCGTGTCCCTGCAAAGGACATGAACTCATCCCTTTTTATGGCTGCATAGTATTCCATGGTGTATATGTGCCAAATTTTCTTTATCTAGTCTATCATTGATGGGCATTTGTGTTGGCTCCAAGTCTTTGCTATTGTGAACAGTGCCACAATAAACATACATGTGCATGTGTCTTTATAGTAAAATTATGTATAATTCTCTGGGTATACACATGCCATGGTGGTTTGCTGCACCCATCAACCCTTTATCTACATTAGGTATTTCTCCTAATGTTATCCCTTTCCTGGCCCCCCACCCACCAACAGGCCCCAGTGTGTGATATTTCCATCCCTATGTCCATGTGTTCTCATTGTTCAGCTCTCACTTATGAGTGAGAACATATGGTGTTTGGCTTTCTGTTCTTGTGTTAGTTTGCTGAGAATGATGGTTTCCAGCTTCATCCATGTCACTGCAAATGACATGAACTCTTCCTTTTTTATGGCTGCACAGTATTCCACACTATATATATATGCCCCATTTACTTTATCCAGTCTATTATTGATGGGCATTTGGATTGGTTCCAAGTCTTTGATATTGTGAATAGTACTGCAATAAACATACATGTACATGTGTCTTTATAGTAGAATGATTTATAATCTTTTGGTTATATACACAGTAATGGGATTGCTGGGTCAAATGATATTTCTAGTTCTAGATTTGATTTTTTTCTAGGATTTTTCAGATTCTGAATCCTATAAGTTGATTTTTTTCCCATCAAATTTAGCATATTTTCAGCCATGATTTCTTTAAATACTTTATATTCTATTTTTTTTCTTCCTAGGACTGCTATTATTCACATGTTAGTTATTGAATATTGTCTTCCATGTCCATAGGATTGTGTTCATTAAAAGAAAATATTTGTGCCTTTGTCCTTCAGATTGCAGAACTTCGGCTGATTTCTCTTTCACCTCACGGACTCTGCTACCATTTCTGGCCTGCTATTAAACTCATCTAATAAATTTTACATTTCATTTATTGTTCTTTTCATTTATAGAGTTCTAGTTGCCTTTTAAAATAGATTTAATTTCTTTTCTGAGAGTCACCATCTGTTCTTTCATTAAGACAATATTTTCCTTTAATTCTCCGAACACATTTTCTTTGGTTTTTTGAATATATTTTAATAGCTGATTTAATGTCATCATCTGCTAAATGCAAGACCCATGCCATCTCTGGGTCAGTTGCTTTTGATGGCTTATTTTTCACTATGTGTCACTTTTTTTTGTCTATCTAGTAATCTATTAATATAAAGTATCTAGTTGTATACTGGACATGGTAAAAATGCTACTAGATGATCACCTTGAACTCATGTATCCCAGGGCTTACATTTTGTTAGGGAAGACCTTTGGAAAACCTTACATGTGTCAAAAGCCACTCTAACTGTTTCACTTAATCTCTGAACTCTGTCTCCTGTAGATCTTGTCCATGTTTAGTTTTAACCTTTATTAGGGTGAATCTAAAGCATAATTTACTTTAGCTCATTATTTCCATTCACAAGGCATGACTCATAAAACAGCCAATTTCTCAACTGGCTGCCTGGGGTATTAGACTGCATTAATGAGATATCTCCACTCTGGGTGACATGAAATTCAATATCCACTGTCACTGCTTGATGTCTAATTTCCCTAACATCTCCCATGCATTCTCAATCAGTAGCAGTAACTCCCTAAAATGTCTCATGTATTCTTATCCTGCACATGTGTAGCTTAATCCTTGGCCAAGAACTCATAGAGAATTCTGCTCAGATATCTGGAATCCCCCTTCTGAACAGTTACTTCATTTCTGGCTTCTTGCCTTGAATATTCCATTCACTTCAGCTTCCTTGAACTCTAATTTCTCCTTTCTAAGAGCTGCAGGCCCTGGTGCTTTGCTTGGATTCCAAGTAACTTTGCTGAAGTTGGAAAGTTATCACTAAGGAGATAGCTGGGACTATTGTGAAGCTTTCCTGTTACTCATAAAGTACAGTTTGTGCTGCATGTTGTACAATGCTTGAAAATATTTTCCTAATATATTTTGTCCACTTTATGGTTGTTTGTACAGAACGGACTAATCCAGGACAAGTTACTTCATTGTAGCCGGAAACAGAAACTCCTCATGCCTTCTTTCTGATTGAGGTTTTCTATTCATTTCTGTTCACTCTGCTGGTTTGAAGTTAATACACTTGAATGCTATTTTATACAAATTAGCCTTAGTCTAAAGTTAATTCATCTCTCTTGTCTCCTCCTCAGCTTGCAAGATATTATAACTGAAATTTTATCATCTCCCTCTTTTTTGGTACAATTATTTAGCTCTACATTTTTTTTTATTTATTGAATTAAACATTATTGCTTTAAATAGTTACTGTTAAGTTTACCTACCTATTCACCATTTTTTCCCCAGTTGTTCTTGTATCTCATACTTATCTGAGATTCTTTTCTTTCTGCCCTAAAATCTTTCTTTAAAATTTCTTTTGTCATGGGTCATTTGTTTGTGAACTTTGTTTTGATTTATCTGAATATATATTTACTTCATTTCTGTCCTCAAATTACAGTTTGAGAATAAAGTCTTAACTGACATTTCTTTTTTCTCAGTACTAAGACTATATTTTTCTACAGCCTTCTGACATCCATTGTTGCTTTGAAAATCTGTTAATGGATGATATATTTGTGATTTGTTTGTTGGTAATTGTCTTAGTTTGCACTTACTAGAGTAAAACCCAAGACGGGGATTCTCAGTTTTTTTAGTTGGAATCAGAAAAATAAAAGTAAAAAAACGAGATAGAGCATGAAAATTAGCAAATTCAAGATGCAACTTAGCAGAACATCAGCCTAGTCCCACAAGCAGCTCTGCAATTTGAGGGTATTACAAAAATGTCCCCCATTCATGCTACAGTACTGGCCTTTGGTATCCTTTTATAAGTCATGCTTTGGCTGTGGGCTGTCCCTAGAAGAAGTATGAAAGCTTTTGAGACATTTCCAGTGATATGAGGACAATTATCAATAGGAGGGTGAGTGTGGGTCTACTGTGTTGGTGAAGGAAATCTGGGCAGGACACCAAGAGTCAATCTGTTATTTCAGGCTGTAAGAAGATCTCTTTGTCCTTGGTATTCTACTGTTTTAGTAGTGTCTTTCTGTAAATTGTTTTGATTTATTCTGCTTGGAAAACATTTTGTTTCCTGAACCTGAAGATTTAATTATGGAAGATTGAAACTTCTTTTTTGGTGTTGTCTTTTCTAGATAACAAAAGTTAAGAGCAAGTGCTTCTTTAAACTTTTTGCCCTATTCCCTTGCCTTGACCTGGGCCTGGCCCTGGTCTCTTATTCTCTCCTCTTCAAGGAATCTGATTGATCACATGTTAAAATTTCTATTTTCTCTTCCACCTTGCATAGGTTTTATCATTTTTTCTGTCTTTGTTTTATTTTACATAATTATTCGAGTGTATTTCTCAGTTTATAAACTCCCTCTGAAGTTGCACCTAATTTTCTTCAATGCATCCATGTGATTATAATTTATTTAATTTTTAATTTGTAGAAGTTACTTTTAGTCTTTTAAAATTTGAATTGGCTTTTATATCCTATTGTTTCTTTGTTTTGTCTTTGCTTTCTGTAAATGGTTTGGATGTGTGTTCCCTCCAAATGTCATGTTGAAATGTAATCCCCAATGTTGGAGATGGGGCCTCGTATGAGATATTGGATCATGGGGGCAGATATCTCATGAATGGCTTAGCACTATCCCCTTGGTAATGAGTGAGTTTTAGCTCAATTAGTTCACATGAGATTTGGTTCTTTAAAAGGGGCTGGCTCCTCCACCTCTCTCTCCTACTCCTGCTCTTGCTATGTGATGTGTCTGCTCCCACTTCACCTTCCACCATGTTTGTAAGCTTAATGCTGTCCTCACCAGAAGCCAACCAGATATTGGTACCATGCTTGTATAACCTACAGAACTGTGAGCCAATTAAATCTCTTTTCTGTATAAATTACCCAGTCTCGGGTATTCAGGTTTAACAATACAAGAATGGCCTAATGCATTTCCTCTTTTATACTCTTAGGGATTTTTAACACACTGACTTTATTTTGTGTATCTGATTGTACAAAATCTGAATTCCTTGGCAATCAAATTCTACTGTTTGTTGCTTCTTTGAACTTTCCTTTATAAAGGCTTACTTTTTGGTAGGTTGTGTAATTTTGGATTGTGAACTTATTATAGGTTTATTTAAACTTCTGGGGTCCTGAGGAGTCTGAGATGAGGTTATATTCCTTTGAAGAGAATTTAGTTTGGTCTTTAAGTTAATCTGTCTTCTGGAAGATTTTCAGAACTTATAAACAGTAGAAAACAAAGTCCAAAAGACATGAGGGAAGGATTGTGGATTATACATTTTTAGAAGAATTCCTTTTTTGCTACTTCAAGCCAGGAATGTCACAAATATTTCCCTTGTCACTTATCCGTGTTAGAAGGCATTGTTTTTTTATTGTCCGCTCTTTTGGACTTTTGAATGTTCTGAACTCCAACAGCTCATCCAAGCTCATGCAAGCCACTTTTTCATAGGAAATCTTCGCCACTATCTCCTATAAGGCTATTAAAATCTAAGGTTCCAAGATCCTAGTATTAGTAAACACCACCAATGTACCCATAATTTTTGTACTAGGATGTTAACCATTGTTTCAACTCTGTCTTCATTTTGCCTTTGTGAGATCACCCTTATGTTTTGTGAGTTCAAGAGTGCATTTTAAAGTATGTTGTATTTTATTAAGCATTTCTAAATGTTATGAAGCAGAAGAGCTTTTTAGACTTATTAGTGTTTATATTGCCAGAAGCATAAATCCACTTATTGAGCACAATATAGTTTTCATTATTGTCTCCTTTTTCTGTCCTATTTTGATAGTGGAATATGTAGGTATTCAACTATTATTCTTTTTTTTTAGATTGTTTTTTGAATTTAGATTTTTTGGGTTTTGTGTGCTTATGTACTTTCTACATTGCAAAATTTTTTCTGTTGAATTATTTCTGTTTATGTTCTCCATCAAAATTGTTGAATACTACAAGAATGAAGGCAAAAATGAGAGTTAATTTTATCTGATTTTTAAAATGTTAATTCCTTTGCACACCTACATTTGTATACTATGTTTTATACTTTGCTTTAGTGTATTATGCACAGAAACTACCTACAGGTAAAACTTCTCTCCTCTTTGGGTCAAACCAGAAATGTTATGAAAATGGGAAAAGTGCTCTTCCATGTCTCTTTTGAATAGTTATTGTGACGATTAAGAGCAATAATATATATGTTAAGAAATACCATAGTGATTAGTTTGAGCAAAGGGTCAACAAAATGTGCTTGTAGCGTTTCTTAAATATAATGTATTATTTCAGTTACATTGTGAATACTTAAAATAACATATGATTTTTTCTTTCATTGCTTTTAATCTAATGAGCTAATGAGTTATTCGAGCCTCCTGCAATGATGCTAAAATTTCTCTATTATTGATGTCTTTTCTAGGCTCTTAATTTTTTTTTTTTTTCTGTTTTTGGGGGATGTGTGTGGTGCTTCTGTCTTTTCACTTTTTGTGGTGGTACTGTGGTGTGTGTATACCACTATATTACATTGACAATTTTTCTTGATATTTCAGTCTAATTTACTTCAATATAAATCTCTAAGAGATAAATATATACATTTTACATAACTTCAATATGATTATCACACCTGACACAATTAAAATTAACTGATTACCAACTAATGCCCATTCTATAAGCAAACATTTCATATTTTCCTATTGGACAAATTCTAAACAATTACTTTCCTTGATACCATATGCTCTAGTAAATTAATATTCTTATCTTACTTAGCTCATATATTGGAAAATTATTCAAGAACCAATGCAAAAAGATTAAGTGATAAAGAAATTTCATAATTTCTATCAAGATATGGGTACTAGAATTTCATTAAAATAGTGAAAAGCACTTACCAACACAAAATTTTGACTTAATTTAAAAACTGAAATAAAATTGATTTTCTTTTGCATTAATTTACTGGTTTTGAAGTTTATTTGGTGGTTTTAAAAGGGGTATTTCTCTTTGTTTGAGGGTTTTATTTTGTTATTATGTTTGATTTTGGATACTGATGATGAGTGTTTTAGCCAGAAGCAAGAATCCTGTATTACTAAGCCATCTTTCTGGAACTTCTTCAGGACAGCTTATACAAAAAGGAAGAAATCCCTAGGTCAACTTATAAGTGAATACCTGATAACTAAGAAAACCTGAGAAGAATCTACAAAAGACTTGAGATGAGCATTGTGAACACAGCAGATAGTATAAAATCACAAAGGATTTTGAGAAAATAGTAGTCCTCTACTATTGATCTTTTAACTTAGGAATCCTCATAGACATTTACAGGGCTACACACCAGAGCTAAAATATGTCAGTTCTGCCTATTATTTCCAACGGATGGCATCTGTAAACACGTGCAGAATACAGAACCTTTGAAACAACTAGTTTTGCAGACAGCCCTTGGAATCTAATGTTTATAAAAAGAGAAGCTTTTGTTTGAAGGCCTCGATAATTAACTCAGGAAAATTAAATAATATTCCAGGCAGGAAAGCTGATAAGAGAGTGAAGCACTCAATACTATTAAGTATAACAGACTAGAACACTTAGTGGTAAAAAAATTACAAGAATAAGTTTCATAAAAATTAGGGAAATAAATTAGTTGAAGGAAGAATTAAGAAAGCCCTAGTTTAGAGGACTATGGCGTCTAAAGCAGATTTCTTAAACTTTAATATGCCTTCCAATTATCTGGGGTTCTTGTTGAAATGAAGAATTTGATTCAGCTGGTCTGGGGTGGAGCCTGGAATTCTGTAGTTGTAAGAAACTCCAGGGGATCGTGATGCTGCCAATGTATGAATCACTCTTTGAGCATAGGGGTATAGACTCTTGGAATTTCACTTTGGCAATGGTGTGAGATAGAAGGTAAGAAAATATGTAATAAAATACATAAACGCAATTCAGAGAATGGTGGATGTATGTGTGGGGGGGTGTTGCAATGCATATGATAATATACATAAATTTCTTTAAGCTCTTAGGCGACAGTAACTACTTTAAATTCAAGATATATGTTTAGAATTCTAATGAATGGATGAAAATATAGAAAATAGCAAAGACATACAAAAAACAGAATTTGTGGGCAGGGGGAACATATATTTAAAGTAAAATGAGAAACTTCAGAATAAGAAGTAAGAATACATTCCAATGACAATGTAAGCAGGGTTTTTTCTTGGGTGCTAGTGAGGCACAGCTCCCCCGAGAGAATGCTGTGGGTTGTTGGCCTTCTATCTCTTAAAGAATAAATGACGGGACCACTGCAGGTGTCCCATATACTCGTAAAAGTAACTATCGGACCCAAGAAGTGCTGCAGAAAGGTGATTTTATTTAGGTAGAGAAAAGAGAAGGAAAGGAGAAGAAGAGAAAGACTTCCACGAAGAGTGTGGAAGAGCATTCCAGAAGCAAATCCGTCCAGGCGTGTGGACACGGACTTTTATCCTGGGAGGAACCCCCACCTTCTCCAAGACCCTGGGCCGATGAAAGGAGTTCCTTAGAACTGCCGCTGCAGTGATGGACTTTTAGTTTCTTCCTGTGCCCGCGAAATTCAAACACAAACCATTAAATCTCCCTGATGGAGAGAGATGGGAGGCGCATGGTGCTGGGAAAGTCTTGCCCTTAAAACTGTGCCCCCTCCTGGACCCGGAAAGAGAGCACATTCTCTCTGTAAGACATAAGGACAGAATTGGTGTTAGAGTAAGTGGTACACACATGGAAAGAGCAGAGGCACATTAGCTCAGCTGAGAAGCCAAAGGATCAGGATTGGTGCCAGCTCCCTGCCTTCAAATCCTTTCTTTGCTTGACGGCTGTGGCTCAGGCAACATGGTAACCAAACTGTGCTGCAACTTCCTCATCTGTGAAATGAGGCTAATACTAGTGTAACCAGCCAGGAAGGTTGTTGACTATTTAATATGCAAGATAGCAACTTAGAGCAATGCCTGGCTTATATTTGGCAGTACTGAATGTTTATTTTTATTATTCCAATATTAATAGTAAGTTCTTTCTAAAAACTTAAGTCTAAGAGATTTAAAGGATAGTTCTCAAAGATAGAAGCTGGCTGGGCACGGTGACTCCCACTGTAATCCCGGCATTTGGGGAGGCCAAGGTGGGCGGATCACTTTAGGTCAGGATGGTGAAACCCCATCTCTACTAAAAATAAAAAAATTAGCCAGGCATGGTGGCAGGAGCCTGTAATCCCAGTTACTTGGGAGGCTGAGGCAGGAGAATCGCTTGAACCCGGGAGATGGAGGTTGCAGTGAGCCAAGATCGCATCACTGCACTCCAGCCTGGTGACAGAGCAAAAGTCAGTCTCAAAAAACAGATAAATAAATAAATAAATAGAAGCTTTCTTGAGTCCATGTTGCTGCTAAATTCCCTATGGGAGAAAAATGGGGTTATTTACTGAAATAAACAATAGTGAGTAAAAAATTATGACTAAGAAAATGAAATTATCATTGATATTAGAGTGTATCATTTAGAGAAAGATGCTGTCATCAACTAAAGGAAAATCTGATTGTTAAAATTTAAGATGTAAGGCTAGAATTGAATTATTCTTAGGATTCAGCTTCTCCATATGCTTTAAACATGGGATTTAGCTTTGTTATTTTTGTTACTTGATTTCTTCCTTTCTTCTGGCTTGGATTAAGCACATATTTTTAAATGCCTGGGCCTTGATTATTACCTTTGTAGTTGTTCATTATTGATGATTGATTTAGGTATAATTCACTAAAGAAAAATATTTTCTATCTTGTTGCTTGTAGACAGATACAAAGAGGTATTTCTTTTTATATTTATATTTCTTTCTATATTTATATTTTCTTTCCAAAGTTTAAATGAAGACACTTCTAAAAACCTACAATTATAAACATTTGCTTTACTTGTGTTTTTCTTTACTGAAAGAAAAATATTTCATAAACTTAATAGGCATGAGAAAATTAGGAATCCAGTTATCAGAATATTCAGTGTTTACAGAAGGAAATAATTTCAAAGATCAGGCATAGTATTGAAAGTCTGACTCTGAGTGTTTCCTGGCTAAAGTTGCCCGATAAGAATTTCTCAAACATATAACTGTTTAGTATGCAAATACACTTTAAAATTGAATAGCTATATATTCTGTGATAAATTAACCATACACAAAAAATGATTAAATAATCTGAGGAGAAATCTAAGTCAAAAATATTTAAAACAAAATGTATTGTAGGGAAAGACTGATGTTCTGTCTTCAGGTGTAGCCCTGAAAGGTCGGTTCTCCAATTATCACTAATTGGATAATTAGTGGTAGTGCTAATGAAGAACACCTGCAAATTGAAATCTGCCCTTTTATTTCTTCTGGACTATCTTTAAAATCAGGAATTATTTAAAAAAATCAACCGGCATGGTGGCTCATAACTGTAATCCCAACACTTTTGGGCAGATCACCTGAGTTCAGGAGTTTGAGACCAGCCTTATGAACATGGTTAAACCCCATCTCTACTAAAAATACAAAATTAGTTGGGCATGGTGGCGCATGCCCTCTGACCACAACTACTTGGGAGGTGGAGGCAGGAGAATCATTTAAACCCAGGAGGTGGAGGTTGCAGTGAGCTGAGATGGTGCCATTGCCCTTCGGCCTGGGCAACAAGAATGAAACTCCACCTCAAATAATAATAGTAATAACAATCTAATAGTGACCACTTTTTAAAGGCCATAGACAGATGAATTTGGATTCTAATGTCACTTGAAAAGGAAGGAAAACATGCATATGGAAAAGTGAGCAAGTCTTAAGTGTACAACTCAATACATTTTTTTGCAAAAAGAATATACCTAAAGATCCAACAGCTGGATCAAGAAACAGAACATCTTCTGCACCCCAGAGGCTCTCCTCATGTCCTCTTTCAGGTACTGTATCCCCCACAGAGCTTTTTCTCTCACTTTTATATAAATGTGTATCACTTTTTCAGGGCTGGCATAATAAAATACCATAGATTGGGTGGCTTAAGAAACAGAAATTTATTTTTTCACAATTCTGGAGGCTGGAAGTCTAAGGTTAAGGTTCCAGCAGGGTTGATTTCTCCCAAGGCCTCCCTCCTTGACTTGCAGACAGCATCTTCTATGTGCTCTCACAGTCTGTCCTCATGCATCCCTGGTGTCTGACTCTTGTCGTACAAGGACACCAGCTGTATTAGATTAGAGCACCACTCTAGAGACCTAATTTAACCTTAATTAACTCCTTAGAGGCCCTATTGCCAAATACAGTCTGAGTGTTAGAGCTTCACCATATGAATTGTAGGGGGATGCGGCTGAGTCCATAACAGAATGTTTTCCTGTAGTACTTATATTTTCCATATGACTTCTTTCCTTTAACATGGTTTGTGATATACATTCATGTTCATGTAATCAGTTTCTTCATTTGCATTAATGCATAGCATTTCATTGTATGAATATATCTTTATTAATCAGCTATTTATGAAAATTTGGGTTATTTCTAATTTATTCTTATTGTGAATAGTGCTACTAAGAATATTTTTGTACATAATTTTTGGCAATTTTCATAGTGGAATTTCACAACCATAAAGTGAGATACCTCCAAAGAAGAGTTACTACCAAACTTTTTTCCAAAATAATTACATGAATTTGTACCCCCACCACCAGGGTATAACAGTACCATTGTTCCACATTCTTGCTAACTCTTGCAAGAATATATATATATTCTTAATATATATATATATTTTAATATATATTTTATTTTATTTTTTTAAATATATATATATATTTAATTAGGCCTCATTTGTCTATATGTAGTGGTATCTCATTGTAATTTTAGTTTGCATTGCAAAAGACTAATAAAAGGTGAGGAATTTTTAGGATGTTTATTGAAAATTTGAATCCCTTCTTTTGTGAAGTTTCTGTTTATGACTTTTGCCCATTTATCTAATGAGTCCTCTGTCATTTTCTTATTGATTTGTAGAAGTTTAGTGGATATATTCTGAGTATTGCAAGTTTCTTTTTATACTCCATGGCTTGTCATTTCATCTTCTACTCGGCATCTTTTGATAAACAGAAGTTTTTAATTTATATGCAGTCAAATTTATAATGTTTTTCCTTGCTGGTTACCACTTATATGCTGTTTAAGAAATCACTGTCTGCTGCAAAGGGAAAGATATTTTTTTCTAAAAGCTTTATTGTTTTGTCTTGAACATGTACATACACAATCTTCTGGAACTGATTTTTGTATATGTAGGAGTCAGGATTCCCTGTTTCCCCACAAACGGGTATCTAATTCATTCAGCACCATTTAGTAAAGAAATTGCCCCTTCTCCACTGTTCTACATTGTCAAACTTGCCATAATTTGCATGTGTAATTTGTTGTTATAACTTGTGTGAGTTTCTTTCTGGACGTTCCCTTTTGTTTCATATATCTATTTATCTGTTTTGTACTAGTTACTCACTTTGTTAATTACAAAAACTTTATAAGTTTTGACATTTGGTAATTTAAGAATTCCAGTTTTGTCTTGGCTAATCTTGGCCCTTTGCATTTCTATACAAATGTTAGCTTGTTAATTTTTATATTAAAAAAAAGACTACTGGGATTTTGGTTGCTATTAATATGAATATACAGATTAATTTGAGAATTGACATCCTTATAATATTGAGTCTTCCAATATATGAGCATGATGGATTTTTCACCATTTATTTTTGTCTGCTTTATTTTTCTAAATATTTTGTAGATTTTTGGTGTAGATATCATGAACATATTTTGTTAGATTTATTCTGAGTATTTGAGATTTTTAATTCTATTTTAAATGCTACAGTTCTTACTTTTTATTTATTCATTATTGTATGGTAGCATAATTTATGTACAATGACTCTGAATTCAGTAAATTGCTAAATTTACTAATTAAATCTAATAGTTTTCTATGGACTCTGTAAAAACATTATTTTTACTTTAAGTGTATTTCATCATTTATTAAAATGAATTAAAATGATTATTTTCACTGATATTTCTATTGAAAATAAAATTGGAATTTTTATTTTTAAATATTAATTGAATAATATTAACTTATAGTGAAAAGAAAAGTTGGACTGTAGACACGAGTGTGGGGTAGTTCATCAGCATTTGAGTAGATGCTAGAAAAACTGGAACCATTGCCTCTTAGCCTTCATAAGCATACCTTCAGTAAATAAGTCTGCCATCTGGTCTTCACTTTCTATATCTGTAAAATAATGATACTGTACTACATACATTTAAGTTCTTTTTTATCTGGGATGGATGACTGAGATAACTTTTTGCTACATGATTGTGCTTCAGACTTTTTTCCTTTTCTTCTGCTTTTTCTTTTATGGTCTTGTGATGATGAGGATAATGGGCTTCACATGACCTCATTTTGGGACAGGGTGGTAGATGGGATGAAGTCTACCTGCGCTCCCCTGTCTCCTACTCAGGGTATTTGAGAACTTCTATTGCTCCTGGATACCAGGTATTGGCTATGGAGATGATGCAATTATGTCTCAGGTTCATCTCTTTAGACACTGTCCTCCCCTAATGCACCCTAAGTGTTCCCATATCATGTTAAATGTTGAGTGATTTTTTTCCCCTAAAAATCTCAAGTGCTTTTGAGTCTATTTCCTGAAAAGCTATCTGCTAGCCCTAATCCTTCTATTGCTTATTCCACTTTCTTGTGGGGAGTTTCACTTAGAGAGAAGGGAAATGAGGACTTCATGTTTAACCTCCTCCACTGTTTGTTTTCCTCTTGCCTATGTTCTTGAGCCCAGGTAGTGTTTTATATTCTTTCCCTCATATCCTGTGTTTTCTCCTCTTTTAACATGGCAAAAGTTCTTCATCTAGTTTTCTAAGGCTGACTTCTAATATTGTAATGGAAACAGGAAAAGCCTTATACTCAAGATCATTGTCTTGCTATATAGATCCAGAATTCTTGCTGATGTCAAAATGCAGACTGCTTTTTTCTTCTTTTATTTATCTTATAGCAATCCTGATCTTTTTAGAGGAAAATGCCATACCTGACAGAAAGCTGAGGTCAGAGAAATGTAAAAGGATTGCATTTAGCTATATTTCCAAACAACAGCATCCTTGTTATCCTTGTTATATGTCATATTTCTCATGTTATTTTGTTTTCTGCTTCTTTTCTATCTGGCATGTCCAAATATTCTTTAAATTTAATGTGGCCATGGACACAGGGAGGGGAACAATACATACTGGGACCTGTCAGGGGAGCAGGGAAGGTGAAGAAAAAGCATCAGAATACATAGCCAATGAATGTGGGGCTTAATACCTAGGTTATGGACGGATAGGTGCAGCAGACCACCATGGCACACGTTGATGTAACAAACCTGCACATCCTGCACATGTACCCTGGAACTTAAAGTAAAATTTAAAAAAATTGTTGTGGCAACAATAAGGAATGGCTATGCAATTTCTGTCATAGGACATGGAAAGATATGCCACATAAGTCAAGTCTGTCTACCTACATTAATAGATATTTAATACATAGCAATTGTGCCTATACTTAACAGAAACTTTCTCCATATGTACTGATCATTGAGTTTAGCACAAAAGGAAAAAGGTGAGAGGCACAAGTTGTAACAAGTGTCCTTGAAGAACTTCGAATAGATCTGTGGAGATAAGACAGCACAAGACAACCCAAGAAGGCAATATAAGTTATAGGCATTGACTATAATTGCTGTACAAGGTAGAAGAATGATAAAATCAACAGAGTCCAAAGCACCTGGAGATCACTTTCTGGAGAAGTTGTCATTAAAGCTTTGGCAGGGCAGTAAATTTGGAAGGTGCTGAAAAGTAAGAATTAAACCACAAGCAGAAGGAACAGACATGAAGAATGGAACTGGGTTAGAACAATGTGGCAGCCATTAGACACTCTGCTTGACTGAATGACAGATTTTATTGAAGAACAATGTAAAATGCATGGAATGCTTAGGAAACCTTTAAAAAATAGTATATCGAGAAGACATACTGTGTAATTTTTAGCTGTTTCACCCCTGAGTTTCTTAAGACACAAATTGTGAAAACCTAATATCATAGGGTGTAAAATTGGAAAACTTTGACCCCTTAAAGCAATAGCTATAAAATACTAATGTGATTTATGAACCAGATCACCTTGCAGAAATTTCCTAGTGGGAGTGTAAGAACTGGGTAGTTATCTCCTACATTTCTAATCCAAAAGGGTTGGGAGATTTGGAGATTAAAGGAAGATTTTATGAAGTGAGCTGAGGGTGTGCTAGAAATATACACAAGGAGAGATGGTGTAGGGTGTTTTCCCCCTCAGCGCTAGAAAGAGCTGCTTCAAGGACATTCTCTAGAGAGTTTAAAAGGTGTCCCTTGAAGTTTTGAGGTTTTAGTGGAAACAGTGGACTGGTTTCTGATTAATTTAAAGAGCAAAGATGAGGTAGTGAGCAGCTTATGGAAGAGCAAAGTAAAGATTCTTAATGGGAATTCATCCATTTTTTCAGGGTTTGTTAGTTTCCTCTGGAAGAGAGATTGGGCCACAAATATGAAAGGGCTGTCATGATGTTACCCTAGGTATTTCTTTAAGGCTTCCCAGCTGCTGAATTCATCTCAACTGACTAGTGGCTTGTGGCTAGAGTAAGTAATAAAGTGAGACAGTATTACCCACATCAAGCAATTACTGAAGAACCAGGAAAAGCTCCAGCTGGGAGAGAATCACCTTTGTGCCTGCCCCAAAGAATGAGCCTTCTTGCTTAGTGACCAGCAAGTAAGCACTTTCCTTCTTCTTTTACCTCTTCTTTCTCCACCTTTCCTTTTTCACTCCACTGCCATATTCCAGAGGAGTCAGGATCCAAGTTTCACTAGCTGGAAAAGAAGGACATTGGGGAAAAACAGGAATCAACAAATTCCTTTCCATCTGCTATTGGCTTCCATTTGCAGCAGATTCTAGCTACAGGAGATTGTTAAAACTGTAAGTCAGTTTGTCACTTGCAGCTGAGTGTTCTGCTTTCTAAATTGAGAATGTGTTTGATGAGCTAGCAGGGGTTCCCAACTCCCAAGCCGTGGACAGATAACTGCCCGTGGCCTGATAGGAACTGGGTCGCACAGCCAGAGGTGAGTGGTGGACAAGCAAGCTCCACCTCCTGAGTTCCACATCAGCTACGGCAGTAGATTCTCAGAGGAGCATGGACCCTCTTGTGAACCGCATGTGCAAGGGATCTAGGTTGTGTGCTCCTTATGAGAATCTAATACCTGATGATCTGGAAACCGTTCCACCTCCCCTATCTTTGGTAAAAATTGTCCTGGTGTCAAAAAGTTTGAGGACTATTAAAGTAACCAGAATATTTTTTTTTTTAAGTTTTAAGTGATCAGAGTCTAGGTAGAGGCCTGATTCTGGTTGGCCGAAGACACACGTTGTTGTTATTATGTTATTAGTTCTTTGGCTGGCATAACACATTACCACTGAGTAGCTTAAAACAAGAGAAATTTAGCGTCACATTTCTGGAGGCTAGAAATCTAACAGCGAGGTGTCTGCAGGGCCATGCTCTCTCTGGAGGCTCTAGAGGAGAATCTGTTCAATGCCTTTTTCTTAGTTTCTGATGTTTCTGGCAGTCCTTGGCATTCCTTAGCTTGTAGATTTATCACTCCAATTTTTGCCTGTCTTGTCATATGGCACTCTGTGTGTGTGTGTCTTTGTGTTCACATAGCATTCTCTTCTTCATGTATGTTCATCCCTGTGTCTCATCTCTTAAGGTTACCAATCAGATTAAGGCGCCACCTTATTCTGGTTTAACCTCATCTTAATTTACATCTTAATTGCATCTGCAAAGACTTTGTTTCCAAATGAGATCATATTCAGGGTAGGACTTGAACATATCATTCAGGAGCACATAATTTAACCCACAGCAGACGTTATGCAGATTTTGGTCGACTTGATGCCTGCACCTGGAGTTAGGGATTGTTGTTGGTGTGAATCAAAGTCCCTTTTTAATTTCTTTATTTAGAAGATGTATATGCTGTACTCTTTCAAAATATATAAGGTTCTGAGTCTGAAACAGTGTTGTTTCTTAGTCAAGTCCAATCAAGGCTCAGCTATTGGAAATGCCACTTTATATTTTGTCCATTTTCCTCCCAGTGCTGTTACTGTTTCTCTTCTTTGACATCCTCTGAACGTTTTAACAATAAGTCGAGAAGACTCCAGATGGGTACTGTGAGTGGACCTCATGTTAATCTGGACTCCATTTTTTTATGCTTCCAGTTTTTGTAAGCACTGCCCCATCTTACCTGCTTACCTGCCCGTTAAAGCTTAGTACTTCAGAGTTCTCTTTTGTGAAATTTTCTTAGACCAAACAGTGCTGATTGTCAGCCATGTGCACCAGTTTCACTATTCTGACTGATTTTTTTGGGAGACAGGGGACAGCGTCTCATTCTGTTGCCCAGGCTGGAGTGCAGTGCTGCAATCTTGGCTCACTGTAGCCTCTGCCTCCTGGTCTCAAGTGATCCTCCCATCTCAGCCTTTCAAGTAGTTAGGACTACAGGTATGTGCCACCACACCTGGCTAATTTTTGTTTTTCTAAAGAAGAGGCCTTGCCATGTTGCCCAGGCTCCTGACTGATATTTTAAGATTGTACCCAAAACCTTAAACACAATTAAATATATATATATATATATATATATATATAATT
Organism: Plecturocebus donacophilus; assembly: GCA_004027715.1. Lineage (NCBI taxonomy): Eukaryota > Metazoa > Chordata > Mammalia > Primates > Pitheciidae > Plecturocebus > Plecturocebus donacophilus. Next base: position 19,414 of record PVKP010034394.1, read on the forward strand.
ATGTTTTAAATCCTTTTCTGACTCCAGAATATTCTTTTAATACTTTCTGTTCCTTCAAAACTCTATGTATTGTCTAATGATAATATTTTCACCAATTACTTGAAATAATTGTCCATATATGTGTTTCCTCCACCAAAGTGCTTTTCTTGAGTCTCTCTTTGTTCACTGGTTTCTTCAGTCTGTCACAGACCTTGGCTTGCAGTAGGGGCTCCCCAGGTGTTTTCTGAATTGGATCGAGGTTCTAAGAGTAGACAAGGGCCAGTTGCTTTAAGTGAGTCTTGAAATATATCACAATTTCTTGAAGGGCTTCTTCAAGCTAAAGTTCTCAGCAAAATCAAGCAGGGCCACTGCAGTGGAGCAGTTGACAGTTTACTAATCTTTTTGAAATACTGCTATTCAATCTTTCTCACACACCAGCCTGAAAGACCCAGAATGACTCTATTCCTTTGTCATCATAGAGTCTAATAAATAAATAAGCGAAGTAGATAATGTCCAGTATGATATGATTTAATCATGTTGTGTAGCTCACTAGGGCTAGGGCAGTGATTCTCAATGGAATAGTAAGATTTTTTGTTGTTGTTCTTTAAAGAGCAATGATAATAGTAGGAATAATAATGATGTTATATTGGATAATGCTTTCTCAGGCTTAGCTGGTAAATGCTATGTTCTCTATCCGTATTTATCTCAATTATCAGCACCATAGGTAGGAAAAATTGTTATTCCCATAAACAGATGAAAAATTAAGACGTACAGAATTTATTTGCCCCAAATCAGACAATTGGTAAGATGTAGTGATTACAGTTATATCACTATTCTTATAACTGCTTTAGTCAATTAATCAATGTTGTTTTAAGCTGTTAACGTCTTCTCTTCAGCCAAATAACTTTCTTAAGGGGTGAATTTAAAATTCTTACCTATCTATGTGACTGTCCTTGCTGGAAAGCTATTGCTCAGGCTTGAATTTTGTATCCTCCAATCTGAACATTCAGATAATGATGCAATAAAATCTTTTATAGGATACTCCTCAAGATTGTTATACGTTAAGGGAGGGAATAAGATATATTTTCATAACTTTTGACTTCGATAAAGTACTTTCCTCCTCGTTGTAGCATAGAATAGCTCTGAAATCGGGTCTCATAAGTAAGGTAATCTGCAATTATTTACAGTTATCCCACAATATCTCATTTTATTACTTTGTGGAAAGACCCAAACTTTCATGAATATTTTAAAACCCAGGCTCACTAGTGGTGGAAGGAAAGTCAGTTTAGGTAATTTCAAATTCCATTTCAGTTCGTTGTATTCCAAGTAAATGTTCTGTCCTGACACAGCTTATATCTTGTCTCTTGAAATAATCAAAGCTAATGTCTTTCTTGCTCAAGTGCCAGTCTTGTTCACATGTGAGAGAAGAAAGAGAAGCAAAGAAAACAGGGCTGAGTATCTGCTGCAGTCACCCATGTTCTCAGCTGCAGGGTAGAAAGGACATTTGGGGAAGTGATTTGGCATTTAAAACAAGTGGTTCCTGAGGCAGTTGCTGAATAGAGATGAATATTTTGTTAAATGATTTTCTTCTCTGACCTTTCTTACCAATGAATCTTCTTTAAGGAGCATTTAAAGAGGAAAAAAAGAAAGGTAGTTTTTATTAATCTTCTTTCCCTTTTCCCATAGAACCCAAAGAAATGGTGATACCTGGCGAGAGGTCTTCTATCTTTCATGAAAAATTAGACAAAGGTAATGCTTATTTTGAATTTATATTTTTTTCAGTCTGTATAACTCTGATACATGAAATTAGTTGGCTTTCCTTGATTATTGATTTTAGATATTGAATTACCCATCAAAAAAGTAAATTATTATCTGAAAAGTCAAGGGAAGGCTTTATGATGCTCATCAGATGGATAAAGTGAACAGAATATTTTTAGATGAATAATAGCTTTTCAAAACATTGTGGGTAATGGTTAATTTTCTGATACCATTTTGAAATTTATATTAATGTATAAATAGGATCTTGGCTATAAGATTGTAGTCTCTTTGCAAAGAACTCCAGTTGGTTTATCATATTTACAAATGATAGGTAATAACAGCGTTAGACTCTTGTTAAGGTACAATGCTAAGTTTCTTTTTTCCTTTTTGTAGCATTAGTCAGATGATTTTATGTCTTTTTTGAAAATATAAAAAGATTTCAATATGAATTACTGGAAAATGTCATCAAGCTTTATGAAGACATCCTCATACAAAATACATATTTTCTTTGGAAAGATTGAATTATATCATACGGTTGTTGAATAGCATGCCTGATTATGCTTAACAGATTGCATATTTAGTTGCTAAATTTTCAAATTGCTATGTGATTTATTTACATATGTTGTCCTAAGAATATGAAAACTCATGCAAATGTTCTAATGACATATGCATGTATACAAAGTGTGAGTATAGTTGCAGATAAATAATGTGTGTATGTTTTATGAATAAAGTTATCTCAAAAGAGATTTTTAAAGAAATTTCAGACACTTCAAAATTTTGAAGGGAACTGGGCACATCTATTCAGTTATATCTACTTTTATAGCTATTAATATGTGATGACACTGTATGTTCATGAACATATATAAAATATTAATGAAATGTATTACATGTTTTCATATTAACTAGAATTGACCCGGTTTTATTTTTGATAAATTGCTAAATTTCTAAAAATAAATGAGTACTGATATAAAGGTAGCATTTAAATTGAATGGACATCAGGAGAAAACTCGTTTCTGAACTTTGATTTGCAGTTGAGCAAAAATAAATTGTTAAATTTGAATTACAAATGTGATTACAAATGTGATATATTTCTACTTATTTCTGGCTTCTAGTGAATTCTTCAAAATAGGTGTAAACTCCTCGAGAATATAGTTTCTTTCCCTAAGGAAATTTTTGAATTATAGTCACTCTATCCAAGTTTTATCTATACTGAAATGTTAATTCAAATTTAAATATTATTAAATGGTTAATGAAGATAATTGAGGGTTGTCTTTTGCATAGAACTATTAACTTTGACTCCCCAAATAGGGACATTATAAAGAGAACAAATACCTAGACAATATGTGGAAGAGGTTGAAGCTGAGCTGTGTGATGTAGGCATATGGATATAAAAGACAGAAAAGTGCTTGCTGTAAGAAGGCACAGTAAAGAGAGAGAGAGAAATATCCTGAATGAAATGAAGCCAATGAGGAAGGTCAGGGATCCATGTGCTTTAGAATATAAATAAGGCATGTAGGGAGCACAGACTCTCTAGGATGCATTTATGTGAATGTTTCTTTTCTCAGAGGTATGTATATGCTAATATACTCATCTTTAGGCTTTTATTTTACTTACTTAAGCTATGTATGACCTTATTTTGAAGTGAATATAGCAAAGAAAGACTTGGTAATTCCGATTCATGGGAAAGAATTTTTAGCATCAGTGTTCCCAGGATAATAACATTTGTTTTTTTTTTTTTTTTTTCATTATGAAAATAAAGACACCATTCTGTGTATTGCCAAAGTCCAAGAGCTTTAGCATGATAAAGCTGCCAAGGTGATTATGATCCAAGATATGTGTGCTGCTGTAAAGGATGGAAGTGAGGTATGGAGGAGGAGCTAGGGACATTCGTGTCATTATCTCTCTTGATAGGTCCTATAGATTTGTTGAATTGGGGGTGTTTGCGATCTTACAAAATTCCTATCAATAAGATAATACACACTAACGTATCAGCATTATCTCAGATGCCTATTATCTCAGATGGAATATATGCATTTAAATGTCAATGTTTAAATAGTAGAAGTTTAAGGCATACTAGTGAAGGTGCTATTTTTAAACAAATGGAACCATTCAGCTTTTCTGAATTATACATGATGACTAACACATTCATTTTGTGGAGGATTAATTCTGGCAATGGGCTCAGCGTGCAATCTGTTGGATTAACAGGCACTTGTATGTGTGCAGATACCTGTGAGTTCTACATTTGACTCTTTTAAAAAGGACATTTAAACAACTTTTCATGTAGTGCTTTATAAAGTTATTGGCTATAAGTTACAGTTACAATATTCTTAATTTTGTCATCCAAAGACAGAGGCAACTTCAATTAGGTTAAAATATCTTTCAATATATTTCATAGGATTACATGTAAAAATAGAGACTGTTACTCTGTTCAATTTTTACCTAGGTTTATATGTCCTGGAAATAGATCGAATTTCAATTAAGAAAATTTCATGACTGTAATTTATTTTTATTATGTACAAATATTAAATTTTATTCTCACATATATTTAATTTTTCTGGAGGAAATTGAAAGGGATATTAATAATTCAGCAATTCTTTGATGTACTATAGGTTTACTATATTTAGGCTTGCATAAACACATTTTTGAAAACTGAAAATAAACTGGGTTATAAGGCTACTCTATAGGGTTACTTATGTTCAAGGACATTAAGAAATAAGTTGTGGAGAGAGATCCAAGATGATGGCCGATCACTAGCAGCTCAGGATTGCAGCTCCCAGTAAAAGTGCAGAGAGCCAGTGGACACCACACTTACTGATAAATTTTTGCTGCCCACGGACCAGGACATTCCCAGCGGAGGAGCCCCACGGATCGCCAGCGCGACCCTTTCGGCTGGCGCAGATTTTTTGCCAGCGTCTCGGCTCGGCGGCTCTTGGTGCGGAGTAAACGGGACTGAGTCTCCTTTTGGATGATGTTTGGCGCTCTGGGAAGTCAGAGCAGTCCATCCAGCTGACTGAAAAAGGGACTGAGAAGCCAGACCGGAGACCCCCGGGCAGAAAAGCACCACGAATTTCAACGCAGCTGTCTTAGCTAGCGTTGCGAGTCGCACAGTGAA
>PVKP010034395.1:0-24264 GCA_004027715.1 Plecturocebus donacophilus
ATTGATAGGGTCAAACAAATCACGTGCTTAGAGTACCGGGGTCCCTTCCTTTCAGGTAGCCGCTGCAAGGAGGGGAGGCACATACCTCAGCATCTTTCTATGCACTTATCAGAAAGATCAAAGCTTTTGGGATTCCTCTATTGCTTCTCACGACTTCTGAGAACTTAAAAAGAGCACCAGGTGGGAAAGCGGAACATGAAAGTGGACAAGGATGGTGACCATCGGAGCACAGCACCACAGAGGCATTTACGCCCCTGGATGTCTGCGGGCCAGTCTGTCTAATGTCAGGCCTTCCTCAAGAGCCGGGCAGAGCAGAGTGTTTTCTGAAATGTCCCAGTGAAAAGGAAATGCCCCTTCATGGCCTGCTAAGGAGCAGGTGCCTTCCCAGGCACTGGCGCTACCGCAAGGCTCCTGATCACTTCTCACAATGTCCCTTCAGTTCCTATCTATATTTCACCCAATTGTGTCTATACTGTAAGACTAAAGTGATTCTATTCTATAATGCTAAAGCAAAGATTAATTAAAAAATCATGATTTAATAAGATTAATTATATAATTGATTATGTGATTGTTTCTAAATATATTTGGTGTCATTGCTAAAACCAAGTAGTCAGTTATTTATTATCCCGGGACGGATTGTGCCTTCAGTCTTCAGTCTCTTGCCTTGGCAGCTGGGCAGCTTTCTTCCCACCTTCTTATTTCTCATACTCTCTTACTTGGCGTTTGTTGAGCTTCTTGAATGTGTAGATTCATGTTGTTCATCAAATTTCAGAAAATGTTAGCTATCTTTTAAAAATATATTTTCTGTGTTTTTCTATTTCCTTCCTTTCAGGTAATCTCATTAAGTGTTTGGTCGTCTGCTTAAGGGTATCCCACATTTTTCTGAGGCTTTCTTTTCTTTCATTCTTTTTACTACCTGTTCTTTGGATTTTATATGCTTTATTGATTTATTTTCAAGTTCATTGATTTTTACTTCTGCCAGCTGAATCCTACTCTTCAGCCCCTGCAGTGATTTTTAAAATTTTACTTATACTTTTCTATTTTAAAATTTTTATTTAGTTTTTTTTTTACATTTTTATCATCGTGTTATCTTCCATTTGATGAGACATTATTGTACTTTTGCTTATTTCTTTGAGAACAGTTTCCTTTATTTTTTAAATTATATTTATAATGACTGCTTTGAAATCTTAAAGTCTGACATTTGGCCCTTTCATCGGAAGTTTCTGTTCCCTGCTTCTTCTTCCGGTACGAGTCAGATTTTTCTATTTTAAAAATATTTCACATTTTTTGTTGAAAACTGGGGATTTTCAGTAATTCACTGTAGCGACTTTGGATACTTATCATACCACATCTTCTAGGGCTTGCTATTGATGGCTTCTGCTTGTGTATTTGTGTAGCAACTTGGTGAGATTATTTTAGCGATGCCCACTGATCTCCTTGTGTGGAGAATCTGAGGTCACTTCTCCAAGAGCACACACAGCCGTGGACGTGAACGCAGCTGCCCTAGGATGGCAGTGTGTGGAGGTGGGCTTTTTTTGAATACCACTTTATTTTGTCCCTCTGTCAAGCTGTCTGCTTCTACTAGTGTTGAGCCCAGGTTCACTACTTATCAAGTGGTTACTCTTTTTTTTTTTTTTTTTACAATTCCCTGTAACATAGTTTTCCCTACAGGTCAAGCCAATTAAAGATTATCTCTTTTTAGGGATAATTTTTGAGACCAGTCTTTGAGGTTTGTCCTCAAAGGACAGGAGGGGAAACAGGAGGGCTCTTCTTAGCCACGTCTTTCTCTGGTTCTCCCTAGTAAATTAATGCGCTTACAGTTTAGCTGTTACTCTCCTGGAGAGACCAGCCTCCTCTTCAATGCTTGACAACAAAATCGCCTTTGGTGTTAAGAGAACGCTTAGGCTTGAACTTCTCCATACTATTTTCTAAATAATGTCAGCCCCTTGGTGCAGGGCTTTGGGGCTCTGTTCTTACGACTGCCTCTCCGCTGGCCACTGCTTTCTGAGGCGTGTGCTGGACTGTAGGGACGGCCTCTGGTCCTCTCGGCTTACCTCTCCCAGCAAGAAATGTTTGCTCTGTGACTAAGATGTGCCAAGGATGATCAGGGCCCCCATATTCTTGGCCTGGCATGCTCTTCACACTCTGCATGGGGCCTAGGAGTAGGAGGGAAGCCCCAAACCTCTCAGTCACACTTGCTTGGAATTTAGCCTCTACAACATAGAGCTGTGGGGGGATGAGTGATGCTGTCAGATTACCCCTCCAAGGAGGAGACCACAGCCCTCAACTGGGAGCCTGCAGGAGAGGGAGCCCCATCTCCTTGGCCACTCTGACTCGTGGTGGAATTTCCATTACACTAAATTGGAAGATGAAGGAGGGAAGAGGTGGGCAAGGCCCAAGAGCCACAGGCGTCTGCTGTTCCTACTTAGATTTGGTAGATTTTATTGAATAAATGTGTTGTTTTCATTTGGTATTGATCTGATGACAGTTTCTAGAGATTTGAAATAATTAAAAAACACATTTTCCCCTAGTGATAGCTGATTTGATTGGAAAAGGGTTCATGCAGTTCCTCATGCTGTCATTCTGTAAGTCTTCTTCTGTAAATAAGCATTTTAAAACTACAAAGAGAGAGAAAATCAATAGTTTGACGTTTATTTGCTTGTAGCTACAGTTGATTTAGTTATTTGTCTTTATCCCCTTGATCTCTAAAACTCTTCAACAAAAGTCTCTTTTATGCCTGAGTACTAAATATAATTAAGAAATTATTGTAATTGATGCTTGGCTTAATAAGCACTTACTAAATGAGAAGCTACCTCTTAGACAATGCAAATTCACGCATGAGTGTAGGTGAAGACTGACAGGTACATTCTGTAAACAGCGGGAGTGAATAATTTAGCTGGAATCTGCTTGCTTTGTGGAAACCTGAAGCTGGCAGTTCTTTTAAAGAAATATCAGGCTAAGAATTCTAGAAGAGATAAGCAGAGTTATTAAGAACCTTGTAACACTCGAAGCTGTGCCACATATTTGCATTTCAATGGTGTCAGCCTTGGCTCACATTCCTATTTCATATTCACCTGCCTACTTTCTTTTAATATTCTCATATTTTAGTCAAAATCCACTGCGGTCTTTGATTTGGAATTTTTCTTTAGAAATACCTTAATATAAAGTACAGACAATATTATAATAATCATCTTTATACCTCCACCCAGAATAATTTGTTTTAGATCTTTATTTTAAAAAAGGAATGCTAGCTTTGATATACTTTGAGATGCCTTGGTTTTTGTCTCCAGTTCAGTTTTCCTCTTCAGAAAAAAGGTCAATATCATAAATTTGATATGTATTATTTCTCTATATATCTGTATACATACATGCATACATACAAGGAAGCATGTACATACATACACATGCCTGCACACACACACACAGAGGTTTGCTTCACTGTTACCTGTTTATAAATTTGCTTACCAAATTTCTGCCCACAGTCTCATGTCTTTATCTCTTTCTAAATGAATGAAAATTTATAGTTAATGCCTGGAATTTGGCATATATGACAGGGAGATGGTCATTCCACTACTGTGGGTGGAGAGAGTAATAAGAAGACATATTTAGAAGAAAGGCATTAAGCCTGGGTTTTTCTGTTTGAAGTGCTTCTAAGGCATTTGGCAGGTAATCTAAGAACATATGCACATACGTAAATCTGGAGAAAGAGGTCTGTCTAAAATAAATCTCAATTTTGGAGACAAAAAAATAAGTAATTATGAAAATTATTAGTGTGAATGAAAACACTTAAGGATAAAAATTTTTCTGAGCCTCAGAAATGCTTATACCAAACACCTCTAACAAATGAAGTATTAATCAAAAATCATTTTAAATACTCTATTAGAAAATCTATTAGAAAATCAAAAAGAACAAGTGAGGTACGATCTCTATCCCAGCTAATGGTCAGCATATACCCCACTGAAGAGGGTAACCATGACACTAAGACAAGAAATGCCAGCAGAAGAGTAAATATTGCCCCAAAGAGACAATAACACTGTCATTATTCATAGATAATGCAGCATTCTATGAGAAAAACCTCCAGAAAATGAAAAAGTGCTAGTCAATAGGATAACTAGATATATAGGAAATATGCAACATCCCAGTTTCCTGTAACTCAAGAGCAACACATTTGAAAATTGACAATGTGACAAATGAACCACATTTGAAATAGAACAAAATGTCTAAAGTACCTAGAAATATGCTTAACCATAAATTTTAAAAATTGTATGGAGCAAATTGTGAAATTACACTGAAAAATAGAAAACAGGATTTAAATAAATCTAGAGACATACGCATACTCCTGTTTTGAAAGGTGATAATTTTCCTTCAAATTGACTTATTAAGTTAATAACAATTCCAATAAAAGTCCCAACAGACTTTATTCATGGATCTTTAAAAAGTTTTCAGAAAATTAACAAAGTAAGGAAATCTACATACTTTTATTTAAAACAATTTTATAAAAGTAATCAAGAAGGCAGTATATTTGCTTTTTCAGATAGCAAAATGTACTGAAAACAATTGTAAATAGACCAGTGGGGGTATTGGTGACAACATTTTAAAAGCAGAGAAGAGAGTAATAGTTTGCAGCGTTTACGGATGGGTCAGGGAGAGGCAGTTGGGGGTCAGTGTGGTCATGAAAAGGCAACATGAAGGATGCTGGTAGTGATGAAACTGTTCAGTATGTTGACTGTTTCAATAGAGGAAGAGGATTTATCTGATTGTTGAGTTAAGAAGTAGCTTCCTTTGTTCAAGACCTTCTCGGAATTCCTCTTTCTCAAAGCCAAGCTATTCTCTGCTTCTTTACTCTGCGGTAAAGAAAGGTCTATGATTCCCTATTTGTGCCTCTGATTGAATGTATATGTTTTAGCCCAGTGGTTTGAAGATATAAAGACATACTCTTCTTAAATAATATGTTTAGCAGTAATAAGCCTGATGTTTTGATCTCAAGATGTCTTTTTGTTCTATTATTTCAACTGGTTCCAAACTCAGAAGGGGAAGACATCATTATTTCTTGCTCTTCCAATCCAATATATTAGTTTTCTGTTCAAGATGATTGATAAATTAAGGCGAACTTTTCTGGGTGGGAATAATCTTTGCTGATGTACGAATACTTAAAAGGAAAATTGTTCTTGCTTGGATAACAGGGTGTGGAAATGCCGTTTCCAATTAGCAATGCTTTCAGGAAAAACAACACATGATTAAGAAGCTTACTGTCAGAGCATTTCTTTGTTTTTGAACTAATATGTTTTCTGCACTTTCTCAGGTAATGCAAATGTAGTACACATCTCTTTTTCTTTTAAAAAATATAAGGAAAAATAATATGACTCTTTAAAAACTAGATTATCCTCAAATGTTATCATTTTGACACAGTATTTGTCCCAAATCTCTTTATTCTTTTACGTATATGGATGTTTTTCTAGATACTTTTAAGGAAAATAATTGGGAATGCAGAAACAATGCAAACAGTCTGAGGATAATGACCCATAGAGAATCTTAATAAACTAGACAGCATCATGAAATATAATTTCCAGCAATAATATAATGATAATGCAGTCTATAAAAATTATATTGTGTTCTAAAATGATACTGATGAATTTTGAATTGAAAAGCATAAGTAGGTTAGCAATAAAGTGGATATCATGACATCTTGTTGGGAATATGAAAATTATTCTATTGCTTGAATCATAATCACATCCTGATGGTGTGCCAGGAAAAGCCAAGTTTCTGTAAACAAGCCTGGGCTAATATGAGTTCAGGCTTCTTTCACTGTATTGAGCACTGTGGCATAAGGGGACTAGACAGCCTTGTCCCCACAGGCAAGGAAGGAGGCTTGTCCATTTGTCTGTGGCAATACCTCTTTCATCTGTAGACACGTGGTCTTGGTAAATTTTCCCCCAGGAGAGTTTAGCACTAATGTGCTTAGGCCACTGTATTTCCACAACGTCATGTAAATTATTTTTTAAAAAGGTGGGAACGAGGTGGTCATAGGCAGCTAATTAGCATCTTATGCATAATCAAGATTTTTGCATGTTTGTGACTGGACACGGTGGCTCACACCTATAATCCCAGCAGTTTGGGAGGCTGAGGTGGGTGGATCACGAGGTCAGGAGTTCAAGACCAGCCTAGCCAAGACGGTGAACGCCTGTCTCTACCAAAAATACGAAAATTAGCTGGTCATGGAAGCAGGCACCTGTCTGAGCTACATGGGAGGCTAAGGCAGAGAAATGCTTGAACCCAGGAGGCAGAGGTTGCAGTGAGCCAAGATCATGCCACTGTACTCCAGCCTGGGCAACAGAACTAAAAAAAAAAAAAAAAAAAAAAAAAAAAAATTTGTAAGTTTGCAACTTTGTTAGAGAAAAGAGAGCCTGACTCTTGGTGATACAAATGAGACACCAATGACCTATGAACAGTGTTTCTCTGTGGGTTAGGATTAAACAGTGAAGTGAACTTACATGCAGTTTGGAGAGTAGAGGTGAAGATGAGGCCACTATTTTTGGTGGTTGGTTGCAGCCAGGTAATTGGATAATTTAAGGTATACAGGTACCTCCTCATGTGCACTTCTTGGCAACTAATGATCATGGTGCTGTGAGCTGAGAGTATTGGCTGCAATATTCCTAAGCAGGGCTGCCCCAGTGGTCTCTGAGGATACACTTTAACAAGACCATCTATTAAAAATTGATTAAATAGAATACAGAATATCTTAATATAATGTCCAAAATGTGAAAAATATAACACAACAATCACTCATAATACCAAGAACCAGGAATATCACAACATGATCAAGAAAAAACAGCTAACAACAACAATACTGAGACAAATTACATGTTGAAGTTATGAGAAAATGATTTTAAAGCCACTATTATAAAAAATTATTTTATAAGGAATTATGACTTCTGAAACAATTTAAAATGTAGGAAATCTCAGCAAAGAAATAAAAACTAAAAAGAAGATCCAGAGGGAAAGTATAGAATGAAAAATTCAATCACCAAAACAACCAAACAAAAGGCTCACTGAATGATTTTAATAATAGGGTAGAGAGATGACAGAAGATAGAACCAACGAACATGAGGACAGATAAATAGGATTTGCCCAGTTTAAACAACAGAATAAAATAAACTGAAAAAAATTAACAAAGTATCAACTATCTGAAGTACTGTAATGAAAAAGCTAACCTTTGTATTATCAGAGACCCTGAAGGACAGAAAAAAGAATGAGATTGAAAAACTTTATCCTAAAAAGTAATGGCTACAATTTCCTCAAATTTCAAGACATAAGCTAATAGTCTCAAGAGGCAAATAAAACCACAATGGCTATACCCAAAGAACCACATAAAAAGACATCATTATTAAGATGCTGAAAATTAAAGACAAAAAAAAAATCTTAAAAGCAGTCAGAAAAATAACATATTACCTGTATGGGTATGCCAATTCAAATGTCAGTAAACTCATTTGAAATTTGAATGCCAGAAGAAAATGGCATATTTTTTTTTAAGTCCTGAAGGACAAGGACTGTCAATTGTGAATTCTATATCTGGTTAAAGTATTCACTTCAGAAATAAAATAAAAATAAACACATTGTCAGATGAAAAAAAACTAAGAGAGTTTATTGTTGGCCAACCTACTTGTAAAGAATGACTAGAAAAAAATATCATAACAGAAGAAATCATATAACTTCAGAAAGAAGAGAATAAAATTAGCATGTATAAAAATAGAAATAAATATACAAGAATATCTATTTTGTAAAAATGTCTATTTTCTATTTTTAAAAAATTGAAATAAATATACAAGAATGTCTATGAGTTTTTAAATCTTTTTATGATTGAAGCAAAAGTTATAATGTCAACTAATGTGGTTCTCAATGAATGTAGATGAAATACTTAAGATAATTACATTTAAATATTGTATAGAATAGAGGGACTTAAATGGAAGTAAGCTTTCTATGCCTCACTGAAAGTGGTAAAATGTTCATACCTGTCTCTCTCTCTCTCTCTCTCTCTCTCTCTCTCTCTCTCTCTCTCTCTCTTTCTTTCTCTCTCTCTCTCTCTCTTTGTGTGTGTGTGTGTGTGTGTGTATGTGTGTTGTGTGTATATACATGTAGATACAAATATAGGGAGATAATAATCTCTACAAAAACTCTCCAAAGTGATAAAATCATTATAAATAAATGACTGAATCATTTAAAATGTTTAAATAAACAACAGAAAAGGCAAGAAAAGAGAAACAAAGACAGAGGCAACCAACAGAAAACAAATAAAATGGCAAACTAAAACCACAACACATCAATCATTCCTCTTTGTGTGTGTATTAATCTGTTCTCACAATGCTATAAACAGCTACCCGAGACTGAGTAATTTATAAAGAAAAGAAGTTTAATCATCTGGTGGTTCCTCAAGCTATATAGGAAGCATAGCTGGGAGGCCTCAGGAAACTTACAATCCTGACAAAAGGCAAAGAGGTAAAAGGCATGTCTTACACGGCCAAAGAAAAAGAAAGAGAGAAGAGGGAGGTGCTACATACTTTTAAAAAACAGATCTCGTGAGAATTAGCTCACTATCATGAGAACAGCAAAGGGGAAATCCACCCCCATGATCTAATCACCTTCCAACAGGGCCCTCCCCCAACACTGGAGATTACAATTTGACAGGAGATTTGAATGGAGACAAAAATCCAAGCCATATCAGTGTGAATGTCATAAATACACCAATTAAAAGAGATTGATTGAGTGCATAGAAAAATGATCCAACAATACACTGTCTACAAAATAACTCACTTCAAATACAATGGCATGATTATGTTGAGTGAAAGAATAAAAAAAGATATGCTATGTGTATTATTCAGGATTCTACAGAGAAACAGAATCAATAACATAGGTATGGGTATTGGCTCAACTGATTATGGAGACTGACAAGTTCCAAGGTCTGCAGTTGGTGAGCTGAAGAGCCTGGAGAGTGAATGGTGTCATTCTAGTTCAAGTCTGAAGGCCTGAGACCTAAAAGAGCTGATGGTAGTTCCCGTCCAAGTACCAGCAGGCTTGAGATCCAGAAAAAGCTGATGTTTCAGTTTGAGTCTGAAGAAGGGAAATAACTCAAGTCCCAGAATGGAGCAGTCAGGCAGGAGGAGTTCCTTCTTACTTGAGGTTCAGCTTTTTGTTCTCTAAAATTTCCAACTGATTGAATAAGACCCAACTACTTCAGGGAGAAGAGTCTGCTTTTCTTGGTCTACTGATTCAGCTATTAATCTCATTTAGAAGCACTCTCACAGAAACACCCAGAATAAGCCTGTCCAAATGTATAGTCACCCCATGGCCCAGTTAAATAGATACCTAAAAATAATCATGGCACTGTGGGTACTTTAGACAAAAAACATAAAAGCAGTTATGTTGATATCAAAGAAAATAGATTTCAGTGAGAACCAACAAAGTTCATGAGAAGGCTGAGCGCAGTGGCTCATGCCTGTAATCCCAGCACTTTGGGAGGCTGGGGTGGGCAGATCACGAGATCAAGAGATCTAGACCATCCTGGCCAACACGGTGAAACCCCATCTCTACTAAAAATACAAAAGAAATTAGCTGGGTGTGGTGGCACGTGCCTGTAGTCCCAGCTACTTGGGAGGCTGAGACAGGATTATCGCTTGAACCTGGGAGGCAAAGATTGCAGTGAGCCGAGGTCTCGCCACTGCTTCTCCAGCCTGGTGACAGAGGGAGTTCCCTATCAAAAAAAAAAAAAAAAAAAAAAGAGAGAGAGAGAGACAAAGAGGTACATTACATGAAAAATGAAAAGATACATCCCTGTGGATCCTAAATGTGTAGGTGTTAAACAACAAAGCCTCAAAATATAAGTTGAGAGCTGAAAGGAGCAATAAACACATTTACAATTACAGGGGGTGGAGGCTTCTACTATCCACCCACATCAATTAAGATAAATATTGAACAGTAAAGATATAGAACTTAACAACACTCAGCCGAAAGGATCTAACTGACATATATAGAACACGCTTCCTAAGAGCAGCAGAGCACACAGTTGACTCCAACAAGACAGGTTTGAACCCTGTGGGTCCACTTACATGTGGGTTTTTTAAAGTTACACTGACTATGCCTGCCTTTCCTGCCTCTCTTTCTACTTGCTCCATCTCTTCTGTCTCTGCTACCCCTGAGACAGTGAGACCAACCCCTCCTTCTCCTCAGTCTACTCCACATGAAGGTGAGGATAAATACCTTTATGATAATCCACTTTCCCTTCATGAGTCGTAAATAGATTTTCTATCCCTTATGATTTTTAATAACTTTTTTCTAGCTTAATTTATTAAAAGGATACAGTACATAAAACATATGATGTATACAATATTTGTTAATTGACTATGTTATTGATAAGGCTTCTGATCAACAGTAGACTGTCAGTCAAGTTTTTGTGGACTCAAAAATTTCACATTAATTTTCTACTGAATGGGGAGTTGATGCCTCTGAATCTTTCATCATTTAAGGGTCAATTGTATGTTTTTGAAGTGTCCATGCAATACTCACTAAGATAACTCATAGACCAGGAAATAAAATAAATGACATAAATTTAAAAGGAATGAAATAATACCTTGTACAGTGTGTGTCCTATGGTTATATCTGAACCAAATTAGAAATCAAAAACATAAAAGAAACAAAACTCAACACTTAGAAATTGAACAACACATTTGTAAATAATATATGAGTCAAAGAGAAAAAGTCCCAAAGGAGCTAAAAATGAAAACACAGAAGTAAGTAAAAATGGAAATATGACATTTCAAAATATGTGGGTACAGCTAAAGCAAGGCTGAGAGGAAAATGTATAGCACTGTTGTAACCGAGCCAGTTAGAAGGAAAGCACAGTGCTCTGAGTTCCAAATTAAGAGTCCTTTATTTGCCAGAGATGGCTAACACTCAAAATTCTCTCTGCCACAAGGAAGGGGCTTGATTTCCCTTTATACCTTGATTTAAGTAGGGTAGGGGGAGCCTAGCAGAGCAAGCAAGTTAGATAAGGAAGCTGGTAACCTGGGGGCTGGAGGTTCCCAGGACTGTTGGTTGCTAAGGGTATTTCCATACAGTCATCAAGGTGGGTAGCAGGGGGAACTTTCCATACAATCAATCACCAAGGGTGTATTCACAATAGCAGGTAGACTTGCCGAGCAGGATGTGGTTACAGTGGTCACACGTACTGTGAACAGTGGGAACCACTCTTAATGATTCAAAGCTTTGAGTGCAGCGTGACCCAGTAATGCACCTGAGGGGGCCAAAGCAGGGAGGCAGAGGCTAGAGAGAGCTTGTTAGGTTTGCAGCTAAGATGGTTAGGTTAGTACAAGTTAGGTTATCACAGTACTACTTGCTTTTATTAGAAAAAAAGGACAGGTCACCAATCAATCGTCTAAGTTCCTAGCTCAAGAAATGAGAAAAATAAGAGCAAAGTAAACTCTATGCATAAGAAAAAAATAAAATAAAATAAAAAATTACATAAATCAATGCATTTGAAAATATGAAACAGTAGAGTAAATCCATAAAATAAAAAGCTGGTTCTTTAAAAAGTCAGCAAAATTCACAAGCCTCTAGCAAACCTGACAAAGAAAAAAGAAAGAAGACACAATTACTAATATCAGAAATGAAAAAAGGGAATATCAGCACAGGCATATATCAAAAGGCTGAGAATATCACCAATTACTCAGCACATATAAATTTTACAACTTTTGTAAAATGGAACAATTCCTCAAAAGGCATTGAGGCATTGCACAACTCACCAAATATGAAAAAGATTTGGACAGCCCCAAAACTATTAAGGAAATTAAACTTGTAATTAAAATACCTCTTCAAAAGAAATCTTCAGACCCAGGTGATTTCACTGAAGAATTCTATCAAACATTACATAGTTCAACATTTAAAAATCAACCAGTGTAATCCACAAGATCAACTGACACTGAACAAAAATTAATCGTGTAAATAAACACAGAAGAACATTTGACAAAATCTATAATAAAAAATTCTCAACAATTTAGGAACAAATTTACACAGTTCCTAAAGCACCTTCCAGTAGCATCACCCTTAAAGTAAAAGACTGAAGCATTTTCACTAAGATTAGAAATAAAAACAGAATTTTAATTCTCATCACCCTTATTAAGCATAGTACTAGAAATTCTAAAAAGCCCATTAAGGTAAGAAAGGAAAGAGAAGGGAAAAAATGGGAAAGAAGAAATAAGACTTTTCCTATTTTCATGATTGATGATGCAGAAAATTTCGATGAATCTCCAAAAAAAATTCTCCTAGAACGAATAAGTGAGTCCAGCAAGGTCACAGGGTACGCTATCGACACACAAAAATCAATTTCATTTCTTTATACTAACAATGAGCATGTGAAAACTGAAATTGAAAACACAATACCATTTAAAATAATTTCAAAGATAATAAAATATTTAGACATACACATAACAAAAGAAGTACAAAATTTGCATTTTAAATATAACAAAATGCTAATTAAGGAAAATTTTGAAACCCCACATAAATAGAGAGACATATTATGTTCATGGGTTGGAAGACTAAACATAGTGACAATGTTGATTCTCCTTAAATTGATCTAAGTTTTGATGCAATTATGTCAAAATTCTAAAAATGATTTTTGTAAACACAGACAAGCTAATTATGAAATTTATATGGGAAAGTACAGATCCTATAATAGCTAAAATAATCTTGAAAATCAGGAATGAGGTGGGGGCATCTCCTCCAAAAGCTATATACAGATGGCAAATAGCATCTGGAAAGATGATCAACTTTATTAGCCATCAGGAAAATGCAAATTTAAACCACAATGAGATATCACTATACACTTACTAGAATGAATACCATTAAAAAAAAAAAGGGAAAACATTAAACGCTGGCAAGGATGCAGGGAAACTGGACCACTGACACACTGCTGATAAGAATGTAAAACCGTAACAGCCACTCTGGAAAATGGTTTGTCATTTTCTTATCAAACTAAATAGGCACTTACCTGGTAAGCCAGCAATTTCACATTGGAGCATTCATCCCAGAAAAGCAAAGATTCATATTCACTCAAAAATCTGTACATAAAGATTCATAATAGCTTTTGATTCATAACCCTCATAAACTAGAAACATTCCAGATGTCATTCATTAAGTGAATGGTTAAACAAACTATCATGCATGTATGCCATGGACTATTAATTGTCATTAAAAAGAAAGGAATTATTGACATATAATATTTGAATAAGCCTCAGATAAATATAGTAAATGAAAAAATCCATTTCAAAAAGGTTGTATAGTGAATGATTCAACTTACATTACATTTTTGAAATGACAAAATCTAGAAATGGAGTATAGATTAGTAGTTTCCAGGATCAGGAATGGCTAGGAGGTGGTTGGCTATAAAAGAGCAATGCAACAAATCCTTCGGTAGAAGGAAATGTCTGTACCTTGACTCTGAACGTCAATATCATGGTTGTTCTACCGTGATATAGTTTTGCAAGATATTATCATTTGTGTAAACAGTGCATAGGGTATTTGTAATTTTTTACAACTGCATGCAAATTTACATTTACCTAAAAACAAAGTTTGATTTTAAAAAGGAAATTTGAAACAAAACAAACATAATCCCTTTCCTGGGGATTTTGTTCCTGTCAATTAGCAGGAGTTTTTTCTTTTTCCAGGATCCATTTTCATTGCCAATGACAAGTACACACTCATCCTTGCATCCTTCCCAGGTTATTTTGAAGAATTGGGTCTGGGCCAGCACAGTTGTGATAGGACCACATTGTTGGTTCTGACAGCTGCTAAAACAGGACCACCGCAGCATTCTCGTGATGGGCACCATTACATCCACAATAAACACTGATTGAGCATTGGATTAAAAAGGGCATACATATCATGAAATTCAATAAGGACACCAAAAATCATTTGATCTTTCCCTTTAATATTGCAGAAGATTAAACAAAGGCCTAGATTATCTCATCCAAGATAAAAGCACTAGGTGTTGGCAAACTCACAACTAAAAGCAAAGTTCAGGAACCTTAAATCAATGTTCCTATCTGTAAACTAGAAAAAAGCACATTAATTTCTTTGCTCTCTTTTTTTTCCATCATCAGCAGATTCTTGTTTTGATAAAGAGATCTAAGGATCTGTAAAGCTTCCCTCTGATCACTGTATATCTTCAATAAAGATCCACTTTGTTGTGTTTTCATCTGTAAGTTTTATATAGGCTACAAAACTATAATTTTGAAACACATAGCATCGTAAATTACTTACAGAGATAAATGGAACAAATATTTGTTCAATAATTGAACTATTTTCAGAGTGCATCCATCCTTTGCTCTCTGTCATGTCTTTTACTATGTTTGTCTGGCTGCTTTTCTAATTTTTCAATTTAAATAAATTTTACTATTTCTTGTGCTGCTATCTCGTCACTATCTTGAAATCAACTTTGAATTAACCAAACGCATGTTCTGTGTCATCATCTAGGTCACTAAGTGAGAAAGAACATGAATCAATCTTTCAGCATTCTTAGGATCACTGTGATCCAGACTAGTCTCTGAACCATCTAGGATGCACCGTTTTCAGTCTAGAAGCTTCTTTCGATGAGTATATTTTTTGAGGAACAAGTAAGGAGTACTTCCTGGTTGTATACAGGGAGATGAATTATGGTGGTTTTTGTAAAGACTGCTTGACTATAAGTCCTGACTCTGATGAACTATAAAAAATGAAATCATTGGATACTAAAATAGGACAATTAATTTTTTTATATCTGTAATATTTTAACACCATTATAAAGTGTAAATCCTAGCTTTACTTTTTGCTTTAAAAATAATTTAAAAGAGATTCTTGGGTCCATCCTAACTAAAATAGTTACAAATGATAAATAAAGATAAGTATATTATTTTGTTTTTTAAAAAAGGTCTGACAGATGGAGTGAAAAATGATAGAAATTCTCATTTTCTCACTTACCTCCTTCCCCTTCACTCCTACTTCACCTCCTACTTTCCATCCATAGATATTCATAGACATTTAGCAGAAAACTAACACGCATTCTAGGCTTTCTTCCTAATTCAAGCAATGCCATCTGTACAATACATACAGAGGTATAGGTATCTTCAAAATGAAATTTATCCTTATTTTCATGAGCAAGGAATGCAGTTTTTCATGATTGCTTAATACAATACAATTTGATTTGTTGAAAACAAGAATGTTGTGGATACATGGATTCAAATAGACAAACTTTTCATGCGCCCCTTTGCAATCAACCCCTCTATTCACTCCCAGCCCCTCTCCACGCAGCTCTGTTTTCTATCCCTATAGTTTTGCCCTTTTTTTGCAATGTTATTTAAATGGAATCCTACAGTATTTTTCCTTAATACAATCAATTTGAGCTTCATCTATGAAGTTGTGTATTCCTAGTTTGCTCATTTTAATGCTAAGTAGCATTCCTTTGCATGAATATACAACAGTTTCTTCACTAGTTAAAAGATAGTCGCAGTGTTTCCAGCTTTTGGTAAGATGCGTAATGCCAATAGGACCATCATACAGGTTCTTTAGTTTTTTGTCTGGGGAAAATGTTTAAGAGTAGGACTGCTGGGTCACATGGCAAATGGGTGTTCAGCTTCATAAAAAATTGCCAAACTGTTTTCACAGTAGCTGTACCATTTGCATTCACACCAGCAATGTATGAGAGTTGCAGTTGCTCTACCTGTTTCTTGTCAACATTTGCAACACTTAATAATGTCAATTCTTTTTTTGCCATTACTCAAAGTGTACAATACTTGCTTTTTAAATTTGTATATTCTTAATGCAAATTTAAATGAAAATATTTTGGGGTGCTTATTTGACATCCATGTATCTTCTTTCAAAGATACTTTCTTTTGAAATTGAAAACTTTTGCACATTTTATAATTGGATAGTCTCATAGCATTGAACTGGAGTTATTCATATATTCTGAATAAAAGTCTTGTATATTTGGCAGATATTTTTGCTTAGTTCCTGATGTTTTTTATTCTGTTAACAATGCCTTTCAAAGGCAAAAAAGATTTCAGTTTTGACCATCTAACATTTTTTTCTCTTCTAAATAATACTTTTGATATATGTCAGAGAAATCAAAAATATGTTCTCTGTTTTCTTTTAGAAGTTTTATAGTTTTAAGTTTTACATTTAAGTCTGTAATCTACTGAGCTAATTTTTGTATATAGTGTGAGGTGTGGTTCAAGGTTTGTTTTTATAATTACATATATCTTTTCCATCACAATTTTTTGAAAAGTATTTTTTATGTATTACATTTTCAATTTGTTTAATACCAATTGAACACATATGTGTAGATCTTCTTATTGACTATTCAGTTCTATTTATCTGCTTGTCTATCCTTTCAAAAATACCAACTGTCATAATTAGTGCATCTTAATATGTCTTAAAATTATGTAGTGTGAATTCTTCAACATTGTTGATTGTAAAAATTATTTTGGCTATTTTAGTACCTTGTCTTTTCATATAAGTTTTAGAATAAGCTTATTGATTGTTATCACAATTTCTACTGAACTTTTGTTTTGTGGTTTTCTTTAATATGTAATTCAATTTGGAATAATTGACGTTTTAACAATATTGAGTTTTTCATTCCATTTACATAGTGCACTTCTCAACTTTAGGTTTTCTGTGATTTCTTTCATCCATATTTTGTAGTTTCTAGTATTTTGCACATATTTTATTAGATTTATATTGAAGTATTTTTTTGTGCTAGTATAGATGATAATTTTTAAAAATTAAGTGTCCGTTACTAGAATATAGACATACAATTGATTTGTATATATTGACATTCTATCTTGCAAACTCAAACTACTAAGCTCACTTATTACTTTCAGTAGCTTTAGAGAAAGATTTCCTGGGATTTTCTCCCTGATAATTACATCTCATATGAATAAAAAAATGTTTGTTTCTCAGAACTACCTGGCCATCAGCAGCAGGGGTGAGGTCACTGGCTCTTCCACCCAGGTGCTTCCTGGG
Organism: Plecturocebus donacophilus; assembly: GCA_004027715.1. Classification (NCBI taxonomy): domain Eukaryota; kingdom Metazoa; phylum Chordata; class Mammalia; order Primates; family Pitheciidae; genus Plecturocebus; species Plecturocebus donacophilus. The sequence goes on from PVKP010034395.1 coordinate 17,043, forward strand.
ACAACAGGAGACTGTATCCACCAGCTGAGTTCAGACAGAAGTGGGGACCGCAGGGCCGGGAGCTCTAGTAGGTAGCCTGAATACCAGTGGTAGGAGTGTGTGGAGCGGCTGGCCAAGTTTAGGCCAAAGAGGGACCACTAGGCCAAAAGCTGGCACCAAGCTCCATCTGGCAAGGAGGGGTAGAGCAATCTTGCTGCTCACAGGTACCACAATTGCAGCCTCTCCTGGGGATATGGCACCTGTGCTGGTTTGCTCTGAGTCCCGAGACTTGCAGAGGTCCCCTTGGACTCAAGAGTTTCCTCTTGTTTTGTGTGGTTCTCTGCCTCAGTCTATCAGTGCAGTGGGGCATGGGTGTGGGGAGGGATGTCCAGGGAGATACTACTATTTCCAGTCTTGCACAGGTAGAGAGCATGAATACCCTGAGGGCTCTCATTCACTCAGTATTTCCCATGTTAGAGAGGTCCTCCAGGTTCTGTGCTGAGCCTAGACAGGCTGGTGTCCAGCTTCTCTCCTCTCTGCTCTCCGTGTCTGCCTACTATCTTAATATATCCCAGGGTGGTTTCTCAGATGATTGGCCTTTAGGGTCACTACTTACTAGCACTTTTGTTTCCTCTGTGTGAGAGCAGTGCACATGAGCTGCTTCTAGTCTGCCATCGTGTTCCTGCCCACTCCACTTTCTTCTGAATTGCATGGTTTTTTTAAAAAAAAATTAAGTCACCTATAATGATTATCATTATTCCTCAGTATGTCATGTATTACATTTCTCTGTCTTCAATAATTTCTCTTCATCTTTTTAACAGTTTAAATATATTTATATTTCCCCTTTCTCCTTAGATATTTATCTTACTTTACATTCTCTGAGCTTCTTGGATCTATGTCAATACAGTTAATATATTTTCAAATATTTCTTATATTTTATTCTCTCAGCTTCTCCTGAGAGTCCTATTACACATAGGTTATATTATTTGGTGTTATCCCATAGCTCTTGAGTGTCTTGTTCCAGATTTCTTTAAACTTGTATTTTTCTCTTTGTATTTCAGTTTTGGTAAGTTCAATTGACATATCTTCATGTTCACAGACTTTTTTCCTCGTCTTATGTCTACTGATGACCTTCTCAATTGAATTCTTCATATCTTTTACTGGTTTTTATTTCTAGAATTTCTATCTGATTCTTGCTTTCAGTTTCTATCTTTCTGATAATATTTTACAACTGTTCCTGTATGTTTTTCACAATAGCCTTTAACATATTACTTATAGATTTCTTAAAAATTCCCTGATTACAGTTTAACATCAGGTTTATACTTGAATTTAGTTTTGTTGAATGATTTGTATTTTGACAGTAGCATTGACAGTAGTTTGTTCATGCTATCTTGTGTGTCTCATAATTTTCTGTTGAAGGCTGGACACAGAGTATAAAATATAGGACAGAGGTAAATAGTATTTGTGCCTGAAAATTGACATACCTCTTCTTCTTCTTGGTTTTAATATTGGGAGTGGAGAAGAGATTGAGTCAATTTATCATAACTTAAACTGGGTTATATATTTTGTTGTTATGGTTACCATCAAACTATCACTGGATTCACATTTCTCTAGTGTTAACTCAAGCTTAGCATGGGAGCCCATTTATCACCTTCAGACTTAGAATTTCATCAAGTTCCTGATCCTCAAAAGGGAATCTCTCTCCACAGTCTCATCCTCTCCCCTGACTGTAGAGTGCTATATTCTTGGTCCAGAATGTATTAGGCAAGCCCTCTATCTTTGGGTCATAGTGGTGGAGCTTTGTCAGTAGCTCTGCCTTCTGGGATTAGAGTAGGCAATCTCTAATTCCCTAAGTTCAGGATGATTTCCTACCTCTCCCCAGAATTAAAAGGTTTCATTTTTCCTATTTTCAACCTTCAGCAAATTTTCACCTTTGTATTGGGGGGCAAGATGTTTTTCCTGCTCTTTGACCAATGGCCTAAGGCTTTTGCACTGTAGGGATGATTGATCCAGGTGAGGCTGTCTGCATTTCCTGCAGTAGTAGCTCCTCCCTTTTTTCAGACCTGTAGCCTCCAAGGGAATCTCCCTTTGATTTTCTGCTTCACTCAAATTGGTATTTCTGAGGATCATGGAGAGAAGCCTGCGAGTGAGTGTCTGAGACTCTGAAGGTTCTATACTCTCATGTTAGTCTGCCTTTGGCCTTTAACAATTCATTAACAATGTTGATTGGCATCTTACCTGCTTATCTGGCTTGCATGGCAATCCTGCCCACCTCTGCCTCAAGTCAATGCTCACATCTCATCAGTCCTTGGAATTGCTTCTTTTTCCTTATGTCTCAGGCTACTTCATTGCCCTGCTACCTCAGCTCTCCGATTATACCAAAAACATTGATTTTGTCAATATCTGGATCTTCTTTGTTGTTAGAGTAGAAGTGTAACATGGTTTCTATTTTTTACGTCCTAAAAATAAGCCTGTGTTCTCTCACTATATTTTAATAGAAAGTAAAATTTCACTTGTCAAATCTCTTACTTAAAAGTTATATTGTGTAAGACTTTGAAATATATTTACCTCAGCTATATAATGGAATACAAAATATTATCAGTCTCAGAAAAAAACACTGTAGTCATGTCTAATAATATTTACCAAAAAAAGAAGGAAAGAAAAAAAAAGAAAATTTAAAACTTAAATAGAACAATCGTACCAGCTTGCAACAATTTGTGAGAAGCCATGTTTACACCCTGGGCTAGAGCGTAAATTTAGAATATTCCTAATGTCTCTTTGCCTGTTCATCGAGTTCAACAAATTAGATCTGTATAACTGACACATTTGTTGAACATCATAAAAAATATGCCTTGCAATATTCATTTATTCCTTCATGTGACAGGAGGGAATGCAAAAGAAGTTCAGCAGAGTCAAGATATGTTTACTCAATTGTACTTTCTGCAGCCTACCAAAACTCACAAAGCAAAAATAAAAATGAGAAAAGAAATATTAATTTCCAATGTTTTTTGCCAAGAATCACCTCCCCAAGCCTAAGACTCTAAAAACTAACTGGCAAATATAGAGGTTCCTCAACATGTAGAATTTCCACTAACGAACTCTCACAAATGCACACTGAAGTGTGTGCGTTGTACCAACTCCGCTGTTTGCTGATAGTTGGAAACAACCTTCTCAGCATCACTCTGTTTTCAGAAATTTTGTTCTGTGTGTGCTTTTTGGTCTCATAAGTCAAAAAGCAATGAGAATGTTAAAAGGAAAAGAGACACATGATTAAAATTAATATGAAAATTTGATCTACATAGAAATTTAAAAGAGAAAGGAAACAAAAACATTTGATGTACTTATGGAATTAATTATTTAAAAGGGGAAAAAATTCAGAGGTCAAAGAGTGATTCACATATCACATGAAAATGATTGTTAATGTGCACTCAGAAGATACAAAATATAAGGCAAACTGACTAACAAAATGAATGTCAAAAATTTAAATATATTTTCACATCATTGGTTAGTCTAGCAACCAGGGATTGTTGGATGTCTTTTTTAATTGAAGAGTGGTACTTTTAAAGATGGGCTTTCAGTTAGCCTTTCAGAACTTAGTTTTGTTTTTTTTTTTTTTTTGTAAGAAGATGCTCTTCCACATAGTTAAATTTTGAACCATACTGAGTGGGGTTTCTGAGAGACAAAGTGCAGCCTTCCAAAATGTGAGCAGGATGCAGCATATACATATACGCATATGTTACACTACCAGGTAAGCCTCAGACAGCAGTCCTGTGAATACAGTGAGATAGAGCAATGTGACTGAAGAGCTTGAGAACATCCCCCTAAGTACTGAGCTAAATGCCACAGAATGGCAGAGGAAATGGGGTTACAATTATGAATTCTGCAGATAAGCAACATTTTAACTTGCTGTGACCTGACTTTCTTACCTGTAGAAGTGGATTAGACAATGGTGAAAAGAGGAGGGGAAGGAATCAAACGGACACAAGTTCGAGCTGCTATTTAGAGTCAGACAAGCAGAAAAAGCAAGTACTCAATTGCCCAACAGAGACCCAGGCTGGAGGGGTAGGACTGTGAGTCATGTCAGCCTCATCTCACTACCAAGCATGGATGGGAATTATGAGGCAGAGGAGTGCCCTGGGCTGCACTCGCATCACATGAGAGGAAGATGAACCTAGCGCAACGGAACTTGCCACTGATTGTATTCATTTGTCTCCCTCTCCATCACTACCATGCATGGTTACCTTAGAGACAACAGCCAATATCAGAGAAGCAAAGGAAGCATGCAGTGACCTTGTGTAACATACACATGTACCAGTGTCAACATGCACACATACAAACACACACAAGAAGAAAGGAAGACAAGGTTAAAAACAATAGTAGAATATGATTCTTAAGAATCACTAAAGGAAACGGAAGAGATCTCAAAGTAAATAGTCATTCTCTTCAGGAAATTAAAGTAAATGTGAACTATGTGAAAAAATATGACAAAGACATCAAATCAAAAAAGAAAAATGAGGTCAGTTGAAGATAATATGTAAGCTAGGAGAAAGAAATGTAAAAGACAACTAAAAGCATTACAGAAATGAATTGCACTGAAGACCTGGTCGGGGTTGGGGACTCAGGTGAATTGCAGAGGATGAACTGGGAAACGGGAAAGAACAAAGAGAGAAAATACTGGGGAGAAGCTGATTGATGTATGAGGCTGGCAAAGAAAAGGCAATTCCATATAATTAGTGTTTTCAGAATGAAGAAACAGAAAATATATTCCTTGTTTTAAAAATAAAGTACCCTTAGTTAAAAAAAATTACTTCAGTCTGAGTATTTAAAAATCATAATAGATCTGGATGATCAACATTAAGTCATATTCCCATGAAGTTACTGAATTGGAAAGACAAAATAAATAAAAGCAAAAATGTTTTGGTCCTTTTAGCTAAAATCTCAGTCATCCTTAAGAAGAAAATATAACTGACCTCATACTTTTCCACAGAATTTCCTCATAACCAAAGTGAGGATGGTAATATCTTCACAGTGGATAGGGAAAGAACATACAAGGAAAGAATGTTCTTTGAATTCCTCAGCTCACTGGCCAGATATGTTCTTTTTATTTTCCAATCTGACTCTTCCGTTTGTAGGAGAAATCAGAAGATGTGGGAGGTGTCAGAACTAGTTTTCTGGGCATGGCGCAGCATGAATCAGTGAAACAAAAGAAAGCAGAATTGTTTCAAAGCAGCCCATGGTAACAACAGCAAAAAGTGTTTATGGGGTTGGAACAGAGATCATTTGTATAGAAACAGCGCATCCTGTGACCTTTCCACTTATGTGACTTATGCTTTGCCTCAGAAACAGACTCAGCCAAGCACCCATTTAAACAATTAGCATCATTCGTGGGGCTCTGATGGAATTAAGTGACCATACCCCCTTTTGAGCTGCTCTGTCCTAGGAAAATGGAATCTTTCTCCAAATGGATTTGCTCATGAATGATGATGGAGAGAAAGTGAAAAGGATGCAGCAGAATTTGTTAATGAATTAAAATTTTAAATCAGAATTTTATTTTATGGGAATAGAAAACAATAAGTCAGCTGGGAAAAATAAGGGGTCATTGAACATCTGCTGTTTTCCTTTAAAATTTTTGTTATGGAGCTTAGGAGTTGGAGGGAAGAATAAGAGAGAGATGAAGCCTAAGAACAAAGAGGCAGAAAGGTCAGTACATTGGACAGCAACAAAGGAATGTTAAGGGCAGATGTTTGAAAGATAGTGGAACCAGAGTTGGTAACCAGGTTAATGATCAGTGAAGACAAAAGCTAGTGTCTACAGAGAAGGATAGTAATGACACTTAGGCTAATTAGGCCTATAGATCCTTTGAAATGATCAGGGGTTTGGCTCAGGCTCACAGAAGGCTAGGTTGAGACATTGGACTGAAAGCAAATATTACTAACTTGATTGAAAGTCAATAATTGAAATGGCATCTCTCTACCACCCCACTGCCATCCTGGGAAGGAGGCTGCAGCTGGCCTGGTTTCAGATGTTAAGAAAATGAGTCAGTGCCCAGGTGCGGTGGCTCATGCCGGTAATCCCAGCATTTTGGGAGGCTGAGGTGGGCAGATCACCTGAGGCCAGGAGTTTAAGACTAGCCTGGCCAACAAGGTGAAACTTCATCTCTCCTAAAAAATGCAAAAATCAACCAACGATGGTGGCATGTGCCTGTAATCCCAGCTACTAGGGAGGCTAAGGTGGGAGGATCACTTGAACCTGGGAGGCAGAGGTTGCAGTGAGTCGAGATTGTGCCACTGCACTCCAGCCTGGGTGACAGAATGAGATGAAAGGAAAGGAAAGAAAGAAAAGAAAGAAAGAAAGAAAGAAAGAAAGAAAGAAAGAAAGAAAGAAAGAAAGAAAGAAAGAAAGAAAGAAAGAAAGAAAGAAAGAAAGAAAGAAAGAGAAAGAAAGAGAAAGAAAGAAAGAAGAAAGAAAGAAAGAGAAAGAAAGAAAGAAAGAAAAGAAAATGGGGCTTTAGACCCAAACAGAATATGGAGGAGTGTTCTCTGCTGTAACTCAATGGATTCTCAGAATAGACTTTCATATCCTGATATTTGATCATTCTGCAAAGAAAGTTGACTTCTCTTCCAATACTTATAGAATGAATCTTAAAATTTACTTAAAAGTTTCAACATATTGACAAACTTTCTGTTTAGTTCTTTAATGTCTTACTCTTAAATACATAAAGTCAGCTGAATATAGCCTCATGTATTGGGTTTGGTTTCCAAGAAACAAATGGAAATCTACATGCAGAGAGTTGATTGGAGAGTTCCCTTGCAACCCACAACTGTAGGAGAAATGGAAGGGAAACAGTTGGGCAGAGAGAGCAGTCAGATTCCCATACATGGTACAGGGTACTCTCAGATGATCCTGCAGAGAGCTGTTGGGCTGGGGAATCTTTAGAGTCATCCCAGTGGAGAAAAAAGGGACAGACTTTTGACCCCATATACAGTAATTGGAAGTCAGTTGCTCTGGAGTGGAATAATAACTTTGGATGACATGGGTCCTTTCAGCTGTACCCACAGAAGTCAGAATTCATCTTCTACCAAAAAGATCCTAGGTCATGTTGGACAAGTTGAATCAGCTGTCAACACCATATAAAGATGTTCTTCAACTGGTATAGTTCTTAAGTTATCTCTGCCTTCCCACTGAGGCTCCTTGGTCTCAGGAAGGGGTACTTCAGCGCTCTGTCACACCTGCACTGGTAAGA